>JAFBJY010001558.1:0-37214 GCA_016801885.1 Toxotes chatareus | reverse complement strand
AGGTTAGAGATGTTGGATTCAAGAGACACACACTCTACAATGCTGTGCACACACAACATGACACTGACACACACACACACTCCAACTTACCTTTTAGGGAGTCTCCCCATAGCAAATGGCTATGGGGAGACTCCCCATATGGCTGACTCCTGGTTAGAGTCTTACAACTGCATATAAGGCTGGAAGAAGAGGTGAATAACTTTGGAGGTGGTATAAAGCAGAAATAACTTTGTGGTGTCGTAGATCAGAAAAGTTGCTCCTTCTTGGTCGTCTTGAGTCCTGCTTCTCCAGCTGTTTTGCGTTGTGTGTCGGTCACTGACTGAAATAAGAACTGAGACGTCAAAGCTCCAAGTTAGACCTTTGTTACGTCATGACTGTAAAACCACACCCCACACGCGCGCGCACCACGCACGCACACGCACATTTCTGAATGTGGTCTGGTTAATGGCGGTGGGTCTTTTTTTGTAATGAGGAAAAACAAACAGCCGAAAGCGGCAGTAATACTGATGACACAGTGACCTGCAGGCTCAGCAGCAGACGCAGGTTGGTGTCAGTGGACTGTTGCTGCCACCGTGTGTTTCAGGGCTGGTTTTGCTCACACACATCTGTGCAGGCTCTTCACTAATGGATGAACATTCAAGTTGAAGACAGTGACTTTTTAGCTCCTCAGCGGACCTAAATGCTGAAGCTGTCAATGATTCCCGACCAGGAATGTTCATTTTAACATGGATCATCACAACAAGGATAAGATTGACTATATTTAACTTAGACCCCTACAGCTAACTAACATTATCACTACAAAACAGCAATAACCTCTACATCTGTTACAAACAGGCACCCATCCGCGCGGAGGCATACCACCGCCATGTAGTACTTCTAGTTTCTACAGTCTGTGGTCAAGACCCACAAACAGGACACCACAGGTGGACAATCATACACAACCCTGAGTAACTGCTGCTGATAATGATCTGTATGCAACACGGTGTCTATCTATGATACTGAAAGTGCAATAATATTATTTACTTTGTGTGCTCTTTTTTAGCCAATAGCATTATGTTATATGTTGTTTATTAATTAAACAATAACAATAAACGAGAGGTTTACAAAATCAAAGACAAGAAATAAATGATTTGTGAATTGTAACTAATGTAAATAACCTGTAGATGGTGCTGTTGACTGTTTCATTTCAAATATGTTATGTACTATTCCTGATTTACTTTTTAAAGGCTGTCGCTGATATCCAGTGAGATCCTTACAGTGTTGATTAAAGACAAACAAACAAACAAAAAAAAAAAGCACCTGACACTGAGAGGAGACTGCAGGGAGACTGTAGAGGACACTCTGCTGGGGGGCTGACTCTCACATGACCTGCAGTTTTTCTGCTTTTCGTTTTCTCACAAGCAATGTAAGAAACACATGAGTAACCAGGCTACTTATGTTCCATACAAACATTATATAATATGATCCACAGCACAAATCATAATCAGGATATGGATAATACTGTATGTACCATCCCACCAAACCACCACACTGTTCTCCATTAAAACTCTGAAGGCTTTGAGAGTGAGTGGCCTGCTGAGCCATAAAATCTATGACAAATATAAAAATAAGTTTGTGTCAGTTTCCGTTATTTGACAGCAGCAGTGACTAAAGAGACTGAGCTGCTGTTCTCCATCTGTTTCATTGATGTTCAGCAGGTGAACAAGGCTGTCAGTGCTGTTGTTAGTTTGGATTTTTGTTGATGCTGAGGTCAATGAGTGTCTTGTATGATTAAGAAAAAAAGAATTAACATAAATATTGTATCTTAAAACGTGGTCAGCACTGTCATAAAAAAAAGTCTCGTGTGAAGTAGTATATTAAGTATATCAACAACTGCTATTCAGTAGGAAAAATGACAGATTGTAATGTACAGGCATCACGGTGACTAGTGCCTGCATAACAGGATCGAGTGTGCATGTAAAAATAACTGACAAACTGACTGATGAATTATTATAACTGTCATATTGCATTCTAATGAAAAACTCTGATCCCCTGAGGGGCAACAAAGCACTGTCCATAGACAGCCCTGTCCTCTGTGTAGTTTAGTTTTCTCGCGATATGTCGCAGCCGTTATTCTCCAAGGAGAACGTACGCATTTTACTTTGACGTACGTCGCCTCAATCACTTGCCGTTGCGTCGGATAATGTGCGTATCCCATTACTACTACTTTTCAGAGTTGAGTGCCGAGTTTGTTAGAGGGAATGTCAAGCGGAGAAACATTGGTTAGTGAGGCAGACGGGAACGGCGGCATAATGGGTAAGTTTCCTCACAATTTCAAATCCTCCCTGTTCTGTTGCGCATGTAGTGTTGACCCAGGTGTAACGCTAACTTTGTGAATAGTTTGTCTTTGTTTAGCGAACAGTTTTCTATGTAAACGAAACGATAAGCTTGGAAAATAAAGTGGGATCCCGCTCGGGATAGTCCCCTTAGTGTTTAACGTTAGCCTAGCCCCGGGTAACTACTGTATGAAAGTCTCATGTAAAAGTCTGATAGTTTAATGTCTCGTTGCTTTTTTTCGGGAAGCGTAGCTACACAACCTCGCTAATTATTGTGGTCTTCCGGTAAATTTGGCGAATAACCTTCACACCTATTTTAGAGCTAAAGAGAACCTAGTTCACGCTGGTTGCTGCCGCCCACCGTGCTCTGTTATGGTGTAACGTTAACCCAAGGCTATTGGTAACATAATGGGGAGTAAAACCATGAAGCTAAAGTTGACATTCCTTAGCTATATCTGCTGCTTGGTGTTTTCGACGCACGCCGAATTGGAGAGTGGATTTTAATGAGTGCTAGACTTACTTGCAGTATACTAACACGTCTAGCAGTTAAGTTCAACGTTGTAGTGTGGCACTAATGTTAGATTTATGAATGGAGTTTGGCGAGGAGTGCTCTAAATAGCGTTTAGTACTGGACGTTATCGCTGTAGCGATAATGTCGTAATTGGCTCATACGTTAGCCTGGTATTTCCTTTGTTTTTGTCATGAGTGAGTAGAGACGTAGTTAAGCCTGTTCATTACAGGAGCAGTGTAAACTTTGGGCTGTTGCAGGGTGTGAGGAGGAATGAGCTGTGTAGGTTAACGTTATCCTCCCAGGTGGTTAAACAGGTCAGCCCGCAACACTGAAAGCAGAAAACTTGTCAGCTTAGTCTAACAGTCTAATCTTAAGTCTCAGGACAGTGTTTTAACCGCGCAAGCGCAACGACAAGCGCAAAAAAAAAAAAGCGGTGCATCCTGGCCCGCGGACCGTGTGTGTGTGTGTGTGTGTGTGTGTGTGTGACTGTGTGTCTGTGCGCACCTGCTGTTGTGGTTCAGGGTTTGGGTTCCTGTCGGTGCAGCAGCTCAAAGTGCAACAGGGCTGGCGGAGGTGGAATATAAATTGGAGGGTGTGGTGATTATTAAATCCGGTCTTTGACATCGCATCACTGGCCTCATCGTCTCCGAAACCGATGTACCAATCACAGAGACGCATGACAGCTCAACAAATGGAAGGAGTCTGCTCCAGGAAATCATTTTGATCGTCTGGATGGTGCAGAGTGGCACGACCTGAACACAGGGCACCTCCAGTCTGCAGCCAGTGGCAGAAGGTGTTTAACTTGTGCAATGATGATAGAACTAAATAATGTTTTTTTAGGCTATTTGTATCACCACAATCTGACACTATTTCAGTTTAATTCTATTTTATTTGTCACTGTAACACATTCTGAGCGCAAAGTCTAAGACACATTTTTTTCCACCAAAATACCAACAGCTTACTCCACACTGCCTGGTTTGAATGAGCCTCTCTCCTGTTAGTGCCTCTGCTCCCACCTGTGCACCGTGTGCTCTGCACTTGGCATCTTAAATACCACAAAAACAGGCAAAGCCAATTTTAAGGTCAAGAAACTACCAAACTGTCGGAGAGCTGTTTGTACTTGTCTTTACACGGCCACAAAAATAGGGCCCTCAGTGGGATGTCAAGTAGATTACTAGATCATCTCCATCAACAGCCGCAGGATCATTTCTCAATTTAGCAATTGCATGTTGATCTGTGACGTCCTTGATTTAATCTGTTTTCCTGTTAATTTTGTGGGTGGTTTACAGGTTTAATGTGCGTGTTGTTGCATGCCTGGTAATCAAAATTAAGCCCACAACATGTTTACTCATGAAATTCAAATCTAATTGGAAGAGGTATCTCCATAACAAAATCACACTGTACAGTTGCTGCAGTTCTTCTCTCTTTGGTCCTGAGCTGTAGGATACAGATCATTTTAATTCTACAGACTGAGTAATTCAGCATCTGAGGCTATCATGGGAATTAAATTGGTGGTATCTTGCAGCCAGAGCCGAAAGTGACGTACTGTCTGTGCTGTTTGCATAGCGGCAGTGACATAGCACAGATGGGCAGGTCAGGCATTCAGCCAGACTGACAGAGAGAGTCAGATGGCATGGCAGTCAAATACCAGGGGGAAGACTAGGATGACCAAGCTGAGTGTGCTCTCAGTTTGTTCAGGTGTGTCAGTGGCGTAGAGTTTAGGCCAATCAGTTCTCAGGGCATGCAGAAATGGGGATAGATTTTCATCCTCCTTTCTATGTAGTAAGAGACTTGTACGTACTGCTCTAGTATGGCCTATCTCAGACTATCAAGTCTGCTGTCACACCACAGGCCTCAATTAAACTGTTATCTTTACAGCGTTTTTAAAAACACGCGCAAAGTAGGCAAACAAAGCAGCATTGCATGCAGGATGCAATGTTGCTGAGTTACCATGAAGCCATGATGAGCACTTCCATATGTCAGTGAGAGCTGCCATATGCCAGCGGACAGTGGTGTCTGCCCAAATAACACCAGAGAAATGTTGATGTGTCACGTGCTTGTGAAACAGGAGTGACGAGCTGTTCAGTCGCACACAGTGACCTAACGATAATCATTAGCAGGATATGTCAATAAGAATTAGTATATCTATACATCTGTGGTATTTTCGGTGGAACAAGAGTGGCATGTCGTTTGTTGGTGCCATAAGGCAGCGGAATGGCAACAGCTCATCAATAATCAACGGCATCATACTACTCGGAATCGGCACCGACCACTGAAACAAATGGCGTGCCATCAGCCACTTCCTGATCTTTGCATGGCTGCAGACAGTGCTGTGCTATGGACTCAGCATAACTATTGTGTGTGAGATGCTCTGAAACATCTGTTCATGTGAGTAATACTCCCTGCTCATGTGGTGGAAGAATGCATATTGCATGCAGGGTGCAATTTTACCATGAAATATCATTCTGAAAGTTAGACGGGCCATAAGACAGGAACATGCGCAGTGTAAGGTGGTAACAGAGCTGAATACTCATTCAATGGAAACATTTCATTTAATCAACTTGTTTAAAGATGTAAAACTGCATGGCATTTAATGAAGATAGGGCATTGAACTGATTTGTCATAGACATGGGTTTACACATCAATAAAGGTAGTGTTTGCATGATGTCTTTTGTGGCTTTAGAAGGAAAATGATCAACTCTGACAAAATAACCATGATGAAGTTTCAGGCTCGGAGACTGCAGATTTCTAACAGAGAGATGCCTGAAATCGCTGATTTTGTAGGAATTTGCAGAGAAGCCGAGTTGTATCAACAGAGACGTCTGGAAGAAAAACAGCGTGGGATGATGCATGAAGAGCCTCCGCTGTCCTCAGATCGTGGGAAGGATTTGTCAGAAAGCACTAGTATCCTCGCTGTTGCTAAATTCACACTGTGTGCTCAGGGCCCTGCCTCTGGGCAGGTTGGACCTCCTTGTAACCCCAGCTTCCTGGAGGCTCCCCACATTGTTTCCGGTAGTGTAACAAACAGCAGAGTGCTCCGTGCCTTTTTCTGCCTGTTAATGTCACGTTGCTTTCCTGCAGTGATTTCATTTGTCGGTGGCGCTGTCTTACAGTTTAAGCTGAACTCGCAGATCCTGGTTCTCTTTTAGCAAATGGAACATGCTCCACTCCACCTTTGACAATGATATCTGAACTATTCAATTTGCTGCTTTAAAACAAACCACGCCCTGCTTTGGTTAACACGTCTCAATATGTCAGGAAGTTATAAAACATGTTTTTTGCTCACTTTTTGCATTCGATTTGTGTAGTGCAACTGTACAGACCACAGTCAACTTACCTCAGTTCTTGTTTCTGTGATGACAGTGTAGAACCATGTAGACTCAGTAGTAAAGGCCTGTGACTGAAACTGACCCAAATTCAGCAAGTTATTTTCTGAATTTGTGTGCATGTGTGGTTACAGTTAGAAGTTGCAACCTACATCGGAGTATGTGACACCTATCCTGTTTGCACCTTACCCACAAAGCATCGGAATAAAGCAGCAAGCATTGTCCTCTGTGAAAGTACACAGAGACTTCATTTTCAGTGCAGCCAAGACCAACATTTTGTTTTCATTTAAATATCCCATCAGTGGTGTTGTTGTGTATTGTGTGCGTCCCTTCACCTTAGAGATGAAGCTGCGTTTTCAGCCGCTGTACACGTCGATTCAGGCTGAATGTTTGATCGCTCTGTTGTTCGTCAACTGTCTCCAGCACAGGAAGCCTGGGGGGTGGGGGGTAGTGACCAGGGGCTGTAAGCCAGTCGTGTGATAGTCTGTCAGAAATGTGTGTGTGTGTGTCTGTTACTGTGAGGCCAGTGTGATGAGTAGAGGATGCATCAAGTTAAGCGCTCAGATTAACTGGTGACAGCTCCTATAAACACACAGGAAATAAGTGCTCTGTGATAGTGTGTGGTTACTCCAGTGTATGTCTGCCTTTGTCGATGCACAGTGCACCAACACAATCTATTTGAGCTAATAACATATTGAATACTGTGTAGAATTCAAACATTAAGACTTTAGTTTGGAAAGTAGTATGTGAACCTACAAGATGATGATCAAAAAAGCTAGTTGGAGCTATCGAACCTGGACCTGGATACTTTGACTTATAAAAACACTCAAACATTTTGAGTTTTTTCTTCACAGGAAACCTCTGCTGATGAGAACCATGCCTCACAAAAAAACGATTTGAGAAGATCAAGAATTACTGATCGTAAATCAAATCAAAGAGTTTAGCGATGCATCAGTCCACAGTTAGAGTTCAGTTCTGTGGTGATCGTCCAGCTAAGACGAGTCCAAAGGCACAAAGCAGAATGAACAGTGAGGTGAAACAGAAGCCCAGAGTAACAGCTAAAGGCTTAATGTGCACATCGTGGTGACATGGATGTAGGGAGCATGGTATCCATGGCGGGACACCACAGAGGAAGCTGCAGCTCTCTGTCAGCATCCTGACACCTTAAAACGCTGCTGGAAAAATGTTTCGTGGGCTGAAACTAAACTTGAATTGTTTGGGAAGAACTTGCAGCACTATACACCAGCATGAAAATATCACTCTAAAGCTGAAGCACAGCGGAGGAAGCATCATGATTTGGGGCTTTGCTGCAAATGAATTCCCAAGTTTATCAAGGTGTTGTACTGGATAATGTCAGGTCAGCTGTCAGCAGCTGAAGCTGTGTGATGCAGCAGGACAGTGAACCTGAACATTGAAGTAAATCTAATACAGAATGATCTCAGTCCACCTTTATGAGTGGACCAGTCAGAGCCCGCAGAGATGTTCACACCAGACATACTGAGACTGTGGCTGAACTGAAGCAGTTTTGTAGTTTGCTGCTAAAGGATGTTTGTCAGTCATGTTTAACGGTTGTGTTCTGTAAAAGTGTATTATAGGTTTTTGGTGTGTTATTACTACATTGTGTTTGTCTACACTTAGTGACTTTGCTGAAGATCAGGTTACGTTTTATGACCAGTTAATGCAGAAAAGGTCCAAATGATTCGTATGTGGTACTTTTTCATGCTTCTGTATATATGATACAAGATTCTTAAAGCCAACACCAATATTTGATACTTGTCTGTAAAATGTATTGGCAGGTGCTTGTTTTTTTTTTTTTTTTTTTTTTAACAAAATCAGACAGTGTGCAGTTTTGGAATAATAACCACAAAGGGAACAATAGTAAAAGTTTTACAACAGCAGTGAATCCCCAGTTTTCTGCTTAAATAAATCTGAGAGATCTTGTCCTTTTGTCGGGTCAGGTATCATTGGACGTTTTTCTGTACTAGTGCCAGATACATCCAGGTGATAAATCTGATCACACATTCGATGCCAGCAACATGACTGTTCATTACCAGGTTTGATATAATGAAATCTGATACACCCAGTATTTGATACTCCCAGGTAGACTCAGTCTGTATGGATCTCCTCACACTTCACACCTCATTTAACCTTTGTCATCACTGAACGGCTGTTTCATGTCTGTTATCTGGCAAATAGTACTGTAAAAGCCCGAAACCTGTTCTCCAGATTTATAGTAGATCTGTGAAGTTATTCCAGTCTTTTCTGGATGTTTCCATACAGTAACTCAGTGAGCTAGATTGATATTCAGTGTCTCTATGTATTTATGTATTCGTAAACCAAGAGATAGCAGATGTACCATCATATAAACAGAGCTAAGAAAGAATTCCTGTGTTATTTAACTGATTGCTAATTTCTGGTTCTCTTCTCTCTGGTTTTGTTCCTGCCTCCTGGACCTGCCTGTGTTGACGCTGCCGTCCTATGTCACTTCACTTACTTGTCATCCTGATAACCTGTCTGCTCTACAAATCCAGCTGTAAGTACTCTGCCTGAATCTCATCAGCTAGCAGGACCTCTGAGCTGTGTACACTGTAATAAAATGGCTCATATGAAATTCACAGTTCACCAAATGCTTTGTTTTATTTAATGAAATATTTGGAATTGATCCATTTGAATCTAGACACACTTAAAGGAAAATAAATTGGATCTAAGCCTTTAAATTTATTAAAAGGAGCTAATGTGAGATCTTATTTTAGATTAGGACACAGTAAAGCAGTATAAGTATTTGCACCAGATTTGATCAAAATCACAAAATTTTATGGGAATCCATCCAGTGTTTATCAACATAACTGGACCAAAGTGCTGGCCTTACTGACTGACCCACTGACGTGGCTGAAAACAATCCACTGTGTTCCCACTCCGCATCTGATAACTGATAAGACTTAGTCTATACTGTGACCTGTTTCTGCACACTCTTATATATCACAGCTTGAAAGTTTGTCCTTTACCTCGGAAACAGTTTTTTGTCAAATGCTATATATATAATATTTTGTCACACCCCTTCTAGGTAATAACTGGCCTTTTTGCACTGTACATCCACTCACCATTAGACTCCCTTCTGTCTTTAGGTGTGCTCAATCAGACATTAGCTGTTTATGCATACACATGTATGGTTTTTGTGGCTTTAAGTAGCATTTAGTAGTCTTAAAAGAATTAGGTGCTTTCTGAAATCTGAGCTAGCAAAAGGTACAGTGTGCCACACTCTGTGCTCATTTTCCACCACGGTCTTGTTGCCAATGGAGAAAAGTGTGAGCTATGTTTATTTTTGGTCCACAGCAACAGAAGAACCTGGAGGGCTATGTGGGCTTTGCAAATCTCCCCAACCAAGTTTACAGAAAATCAGTCAAGAGGGGTTTTGAGTTCACGCTCATGGTTGTGGGTGAGTAACTCTCTTTTAGCACCTTTCTACATCCGCGTTTCTCCTCGGCGTGGGACACAATCAGGCATTCATCTGAGGATAACAAACGCTGATCGAGAAACACTTTCTCACTTTGTTTGCTTACTCAGCTGAGACGTTAATGCAACTACACCAGTCTTTGTGTATGTCAGAACTTGTAGCTCCTTCTGTGCATGTCGAGCAGTCGTGAGTTTCACAGAAACGTCATGGCTGAAAGTGCTCCCAGTTGTCTGTCCAAACACATTAGAGATAGTTTTAGTTGAGGAGGTCCATATTTAAAGCAAATGTTTGCAGTTCAGAGGCACAGGCAGAGCACTACTGCTGCATGTGTGTGTCTGCGCTTGTGTGTGTGTGTGTGTGGCTTGTGTCTCTTGGATTGTGTGGTGGGGAGGAGGCTTCCTGTCATTCCATTAATGCAGCCAAAGTCAAAGCTTGAGCAGCTGATTTGAAGGAGGCGCACCCAAAGAACCCTTCCTTTCTCTGCTGCACGCTGTCCAGGGGCTACCTGGGCAGGAAGCCACGCTGAATGCTTGCACGACGTCACATCCTGTCCACTGAGTTCGCCGCTTTCAGTGCCTACCTGCCTCCAGGGCTAAAGAGCCCGTCTCCATGGCAATCAGAGCACCCTCCTCCCTTCTGGCTGCGCTCATGTAGTCACGCCCTGGAGTTTCCCCCCTCTGTGCGCTCTCAGGAAAGAGCCTGTTATGTGGCAATTTTGTGTGCAGCATGTAATTAGAATAGCAGGGTAATTGGAGAAGTCAGATGCTTGTCACGCTGGAGTAGATGAAGCATCAGATTGTGTGTGCTTTTTCCTTTTTTTTTTTTTTTTTTTTTTACAGTTGATGGAAGTGACATAAAATATATTTACCAACCGGGGAGAAGACACACTGGTTATGGAATTTATGGGATATTGTGGAAGTTATAAATGAATATTGCAGAAAGAGAATGTAGTGAAGAGATATTAAAAAGGAAACTGTATCATAAATAGGGTGGACACCAGGCAGCTGCCATTCTCAGCTAAGTATGAACACAGCAGGAATTAGTACAGTTTTTTTGGTATCTTTATCATGAGCATGTACCACATATACAGATAGTACACACCCAGTGCCCACCCATCACTGAGCTTGTAAAATAATTATGTCTACATAATGATAAAGAGAATATGTAAATGGATGCACACTAAAAAGGACCAACATATGCACACATAGAAACACAGAAAACAATAACATTCAGTTTACAATCTCACTGAACTGAAGCTAAGACCAGAAAGCAAAGAGCATTGCTGAATTAATGTGGTTTCAGCAGAATTTTAAGGCATTTCTTTGGACTTTCTTTTTCAAATACTTTGCATATGTTTACAAAACTTAAAGTTTACAGGAAGATGCCAAATTTGGTATAATTCTTGGGGTTCCCAGAGATTCCATCAGTATTACAGCGGCTAAACATGTCCTAAGACATCTCTTTGGACATAAGAAATAGTTTGGAAATGAAATGACACTTAATCTTCAGTGTGTTTATAAGATGTCCATGTCCATGTCCTGTCCATGTTTAGTTTTTCTGGGTATGTTAACTGGAATGGAACTCTGTACTTACCAAATACAGTCATCAGACACACAATGTCGTCTAATTACCACAGCTTGAATTTCATTTTTCCATCAGTGAATAAAGAAACTGGAGTTGAAACCAGTTAGAAATGACCAGTGTTGTTACGTCACCACAGTGCATTAGAACTGTTTGCAATTCAAAAAGTTGATCTAAATCACTGAATTTAGATTTATATCCTGCAACAATGCTTTTAGTTAAGTAGTAAACGGTCCACTGAATCACTTTTATATTGTATATACTTTAGAGTATGCTTTAGTGTTTGGGGGGGTGTTAGCTATTGTTAGCGGACAAGTGAAAGTGGGCCAGAGCCATTTGCTGGTCAAAGTCAATATTTGGCAGTGAATTACACATTGGCAGGAACTGACCTTGATGTCGGCCACTGCAGCCGGAGCTCACTGTGTTTGCTCCTGGTGTACAGAGAGTTGAATGTTCTCAGTTGTGTCCCTTTTGGAAAGAATACCCTCCCATAAATAAGAAGGGCTTTCAGGAGGGAAATGGATGGCTCTGCCAACAGATATGTGTGTAACACTTCTGTCATTCCCCAGACTTGTTAAACTTTTACTGTCTCTTTCCCCCTTTTTGAGGGGAAAGTCCCATTCATAACCACAGAGAAATGGAGAGAAGATGGCTGCTTTCATATGATACTGCTGAACACACAGAATTTCCCTTTCAAAATTGAAAAGACCTCTTTTCATTTCACCTGCATTTTACTAGCCCAGTGTATTGGGAGCCCTGTCAAATGAATTAACCTAACGTGGACTCCCCCTCAAAAGTCAAACTCTACCTGCTACCCCTCTACCAGCCTCTTCCATACAGTTGGAAGTGCCTTTGAATAAACCTCCATGGTTTACACAGCTGCTGGAAATTTCCTTTAAAGGAAGTGGTGCTGGCTGCAGGGCCTCGCAGCGAGCCAGCGGGCCTTGGCTTGGCGGGGCGGCTCAGCAAGTGTGGCCTGCAACTGGGATGCCTGGCTGTAATGACACTGAATGGCTTCTTTATATGTCCTGGTTCAATTAAGTGACATGAAAGATTTTAATGAAACTCTTTTTTTTTCCCCAAATACATAAAGCTGTGTCATATTTATCAGTTTTATCAGGGAACCCTGTGTCCTGGAAAACCTAGAAAATTTAAAACCACTTTTCCAGTCCTGGAAAACCCGGGAAAATGAGAGAAATAGTACAATGTCCTGGAAAATTTTGTGTCATCCCAGTGAACTGTCAGATATCTGCAACAGCTGCAGCTATGTTCAGGGACCACTTGAAGTCAGATAGGCAGGGGTGAGAACATAGGGCTTCCCTTGGTCTATTTTGAAACGCTCTGAATGCTCCATAAAGTTGTGAGCTTTTGAATGCATCTTGAATCATGTCACGTTGGTAAACACAGCATGCACTTCCTGAATTAAAAAAAAAAATGTAAGTGAATCAATCCTTCGTATGCAAACATGAATAACTTTTGGCTGGTGACAACCTTTAAACACGTTTATCATTTCATTGTCTGCCACTTGCAGGATTATTGTTTCAACAACATATCAGTCAGTATCTAAACAGCAGTATCATACTGTTAAGTTGGCTCGCTAGCTGCCAGTACTTGTTTGGTGAGGATGATAGTCTTCCTGGTGTGTTTTGAGGATGTTTCAGTTTGTGTGTGTGTGTGTGTGTGCACGCTGTACATTGAACAAAGTTCAATCAGTCTTTCAGAATAACTGCTGGCTATTTAAACTCTCCTGTGCTGTGTTCTTTCATCGTTTTTTCTGTGGTAAGTGACACAACAAAGCACTTCAGTAAAGGTAAAAGCAGGAGACTTGAAACATACACTCACAGAACACTTTATTAGGAACACCTGTGCACGGCTTATGCATGCAGTTACCCAAGCAGCCAATCATGTGGCAGCAGTGTAAAGCATTAAAATCCTGCAGCTTCCTAATAAAGCGCTTAATGAGTGTCGACCTTTACAGAAGTTAAATCATGGACGTCTGCTCTGCAGGTCCATTCTCTGGACCCATTCCATCCCTCCAGATACTGGAAGCATAAATCCAAAGTGCAGAAAAAGATCTGATGTGTGGAACTGAACCTGAACAGCCCTGTTCAAAAACTCCACTCTGTTTTCTGACTGTGTCTGCGTGCTGTTTTATTGCTGAGCAGGTAATGTACAGTGGAGTTTTAGATCTTTCAGAGCTTTAGCAGAAAACACAACACTATGAGAGCGGTGAGACTGAACCACAACCGCAAAGCTGTGACATGGATTCACTACAGCGCTCTGTAAAACCAAATGTAGCTGCAGACTCAGGTGATAACTCCTCTATTTCCATCTCACTCATGTCATTTGAAAAATTGTAATTTAAAATATCAGTTACAGCTGCTTTAACATGATGTTGTTTTTGCTCTAAAATGAAACATTATTTAAACCCACATCCACAGCCCTAACATTTGAAAGACTTGGCCAAGACCACTTCATTTATCATTTACTTCTGTTAAATCCAAATCAAGGCTTTCCTTTGTCCAAGTTTTACTTGCTTGATCTTTGCACATTAACATACTTTACCATTCACAAGCAGCCACAGTTACAGAAATGCTGCTGGAATAATAATACAGCCAAACCTATACCCCTTACTGTGGGTAAAGGGTCAAACCTCATACTGTGGGTTAGTGTGACTGACAGAGCAGCGGGGGAGGGGAATATGTTTCAGTAAGTCAAAGCCAATTATCATCCCATCAGATCAGACCCCCCCACCCATCCCTTCCAAACAAGCAACCGCAACTCTGACCAACCATGATCAGCATCTTCACTCCACCACCACCACCACCACCATCATCACTCTCAGCATTATGAGTTTGGTTCTTGTGTAACCAGATCTCCTCATTTTCCTCATCCTTACACTGAGCCTCTACTGGGACCTGGATCAGAATCTGGCAGTATGACTCTTCAGTCCTGCTGTTCTTGTCAGGTCTTAGCTTCCTTAATCGAAGGTGACATTTCTATCATATACATTTCACCCACAGAACCACAGCCTCCCCTGGTAACCATCACAGGAGTTCACCATTCCCTTTCAGCCTTGAAGAAATGTTTACAGTGCTCCTGCGTGTTTCATCACAGACCAGTTACACTCGCTGAAACATTTCTGTTAAGATCGCAAGATAAATGTGGCTCTGCCCTCTTAGGAAAATATTTATGACTCGGAGTGTGTTGAGTGAAGGATCCTTTTGTGTGATGTTTTCTTCATCATGCCGTCCTCCTCTCATGGAGCACTGAATGGCTGAGTTGTTGGCAGCGGTGGCCCTTTTTTTGCCTTGGCCACTTGTAAAGGTCAGGAGAAGCTCTTCGGCCACGGTGCCAGACCGGCGTGTGACTGCCTCGTCTCTCACACTGAAGCTTTTGTTTCAGCCGCTTCGTTTTTCCCCTCTGCTCACCCCAATCTTAACAGGCATACTGCTGGTGGTATTAGATTACCACAGCCAGGCCTTCCTGGTTTTCTAGCAGACATTTTATGATTTAAGCCACAGAAAAGAACCAGCGTTTTGTATAGTGTATTTACATTGTGGTAATTAGAACATCATTTCACAGTGTTTGGGGGGGGGGTTGCAAAACCTTTTCAGTTCTTTGGAGAGCTGAGTATCTTCTGAAGGATGTACTGGTGAAGTACGTAATACAAATTGATACTGTACCCAGTTCATTTTTTAGTACTTCTTTGTCTCTTTCATCTAACAAACACAAGTAACACGAGGTCTCTGCCTTAATGAAATATATATAATTAAAACCGGCACAGTTAGGATTTAAATCAGACACCACCTGATCAAAGAATAAAAGCAAAGAACATCATGAATGTGTGTAGATGTTTGATGCCTGTGTTTTGGTTCTAGGCAGTTTTCCATACACGATAGACACAGTTCACAGTTCGATACACATTACTGAGATCTGTTAGCCAGCCTTGTAATATTTTGTATTACATTTTGTTGCTGAATGGACGAGTTAAAGCGTGGTATTTGTTTCCCTGAGCGACATTGTTGTACAGTTGTGTTTGGCAGAGTCCCTGACTTAGGAGTCAGTGTAGCTGATGAGAAAAGTGTGATTGGAACTGTGAGGGATGAAGAATAAGAAAACAAGACCCAGGTTTAAAACAAAAACAAAAAAAAAACAAAAGAAGAAGAAAGAATTGTTATTGATCTTTTATGATGAATGAACTGTATCTCAAACGGTCAAAGTCTATTTTGTAATCAAGACTGCATAAGAAGATTAAGAATGGCGACTACTTCTGATTTCTATTTTCCCTCCTTTGTTATAGTGAGACTTTGTGATGACTGGTGGTTTAAAATCTTCCTTCCCCTCTCCTCCCTTCCCATGATTCTCTGATTAGATTCCTGAAATGCAGACAGGAAAAGAATTTGGGAGGATAGAACTTCCACCCTGTCTGTTTCTTCCTTTGTGTCATGTTAACGCTTGCCTCTTAAGAAAAAAAAAAAAAAAAAGACAGGGTTAAAGGGACCCATTTCCTGTACTGAAAAGAGTGAGAAGGGTTGAATCTCAAACATGTGAAGAATGTCAAACAGCAAAAGACTGCGTTAGTACTGGGGTTGATAAACATCTGGACACTCTGTCATGTTGCGCCTCAGTCTGGCATGAAGAAGGGTTTAAAAAAAAAAAAAAAAAACGCATACAGCATGAAATGCGTCTGTGGAGTTCACTCCCATTCACTCACTCTGGCTCTTTGTCTTTCAGGGGAATCTGGGCTGGGGAAGTCGACGCTGATCAACTCACTCTTTCTGACAGACCTGTACTCCCCTGAATACCCGGGTCCTTCGCATAGAATAAAAAAAACTGTTCAGGTAATCATTTTTTTTTTTTCTTCTTCTTCTTCCGGAGACTCCCACATCATTCTTCTCTTCCAATGTCAACACTGTAGTAAATTCATCCATTGACAAATTGGTACCTCTGTGTGTTCACTGTGGATCTACCCCCTCTGTCATCTCGACCCACCTACTAATTTTTTCATCTCATAAAGAGCCAAAGGTTTTTCTGTTAATTGAAACATGATAGGCTGACTTCACCCCCGTCACTGGCCAGTTAAAACGTCAGAGCCTGAGGCTGCTGCAGCACAGGTGTGCCCTCGCCTTTCTTCTCTCAGCGTTACAGCTCTCAGCTGAATAGTTGCTGTGTGAGATCTTGTTTTGCGAGGCTGCTCCTTCTAGCTGTTGCCACCCAGGGAAACCGGTTCGTCTGCTTTAACAAAGAGATAGTTTGCTTGCCAAAGGCAAAATGTGTTATAATTTCAAATTAAGCAATGTAATTGGATTGTTGTGTGGTTCTACAGTTGTCACACTTCCCTGTATTAACTTGCTGTTTCAGTGGTTGCCTATTTAGGAAAGTGAAATGTACAACATTGCACAAATAAACAGGGATTTACATAAAGATTTATAGTTTTGTTGAGTCACTAAATCCTCTCCAAACCAGGACCATTACTATGTTTACACCACAATGATCTGCAATTTAGGATAAAACCCAAAACACTTGACGGTCTCACCTAAATGGAATTTCTAGAGCTAAACCTTTGATGGTGAAAAATAAATTACATACCACAGTAGGCATTAAACACCCCACAAAGCTAGGGATGGCCTGTTACCATTTCAAAGCTTTATGGGTGCGTTGAAAGGCCCCGTAAACCCAATTTGTCAGTCATTTCTATGAGTGATGGGGTCCAACATGAATTAAAATCTTTCTGTTATCAGTGTTAGAACAGATTTTTTTTTTTTTTAGGGGCATTTTTGTGTTCTCTGTGCTCTTTACTGGTTTGAAGTGGGAAGTGGGCGGGGTTGGTTGCACAGCAGAGGGCATGCTTGTCTGCTGTCAATCAAATATTATTGCCCTTAACGCTGCAGGCCGTCATCTATTTCTCGGACATGTCTGTGTTTTTTGTACCTACATAACTACTGCATTTAAGGTGGTGCGCATGCAGCATATCATTTGAAAGCTGAAAGTCTTATCTTTTCAGCGATATAAACCTTACAAGCTAAAACAACGACTTTAGGTAGAACTAAACCATCTTCTAAAAAACAACAAAGTAATAACTGTCGTCGCTCATTGTTTTTATTTTTTTACTAGTCGCCCTGCGGTTCAACACGCAGCGCAACAACAACAAAAATGGTCTTGTTTTGTCGGGAAAAGTCTAAAGAATCACGTCGAGTTGAAAAATGCGGTCAAAAACATTTCTTTAGGTGCATAAATGATCAAAAGTTGCAATCAAATTTTCCGACTGAAAACTACAGTGCACTATTGCTCCTTCGTTTCTACGTTTTGTAGCCTCTGTTTTGTTTTGAAAATTAATACCATGGAGCTTGGTTTGTAGTCCCTGCCCTCTGCTTTTGATTGACACCTCATTTGACCATCCAGGAAGATCTATGGCCCCCCCACAGCCAGAAATAGCCAATGAGCGACTCTAACACGTTAATGTGCACCGCCCACTCTGACGCTTGTCTTTTCCGCCTATCATATCTTACGCTGAATCTGATCTAATGGCCGTGTAGCCAATGAAATTGCAGTCGCGGGGAAGTGTCACATGTTGTGATTGTGGAAGGAGGAGGGCTACAAGACCGTGCGTAAACAAATATACTGGATGTCAGCTAGTCGTGCGTGCGTGCGTAAAAACAGTAGTGATTTTCTTATGGCTCGGCTCGCTAAAAAGTGCGGTTCTTTCAGCTCCCCAGGTTCTCCGCAGATGTTTTTGTTGCTTAAATTGATTTATTAACAAAATAATGTAAAATTACGTGTAAAATTAATTAATTTTCCTGCGGTCACTCATTTTGTCACCTTCTCAGCGTGTTCTCTCTCTCTTTCTCTCCTGTCTGTAACCCCGCTACCGCATAACCCCCCCCCCGGCTTAGTTCGGACACGCCGCACGTCAGGTAGTTGACCAATCACGTGAGCGAAAAAACAAAAACAAAGCGGCTGCGGCTCCCGTCGTTCACTTCAAAGATGGCCATTGCGGTCGCGACGAGACATCACTTAGAAACAGGAGAGGGCAAAAAGGGCCATGTGGCTGTGGTTTTTGTTCCCGGCAATCAAGAGCACACAGTTTGACCAATCAACTGTCTGAAGACTGAGATCCGTTGATTAAATGAGTCAAGTCTCTTACTTTACTGCATGGCATGCTGAGAATAACGTGATGATGTCATCATCTGCCGCTTATATGGGTCCAGGCCCAGGTTGCGGCCGCCCAGTCCACACCGAAATTCTACGGGTGGGCTCACCACCTGGGGGGGAGGTGGTGAGCCCACCTCCACCTCCCAGGTGGAGGTGGTGCCGTCAGAGTGGGGCTCAAACCCACGATCCTGAGATATTGAGTCTCATGTTCTACCAATTGAACTAACCAGGCGGCCAAACTTAGGAAGGTGAAATTGTAAATATGTAAACAGTTTGCTGTGAATAGTATGTGATTCATTCACATAAAGTTTTTTCTGACTAATTTCTTATAATGCAGGTTTAGTTTCAATAGAATAATGAGCATTCAATGTGTTCTCTCTTCCATAACGATTTTTGTACTACTAATTGTGAATATGAATATGAATATTAATATGAATATTAATATATTGGAGGAATCAATATGGAATATGATTCCTCTAAGTGTATCACCTTTCATTAGAGCCGTCATTGATGTCTGTATGTTGAAGCATTCAGGAGTTATACACTTGGCACCTGGGCGTGCCCAAGAGCTATCAAAGTGGCCATTTTGGATAGCTCTTGAAAGCTGCTCCTGGACATACCCACTGAAAACCTGTGCAAAACAGTCAATTTTTGTACAATTGCTATGAAATTTTAACATGGAATGGGTAGGACTTCAGTCTACAGAAATATGTTGTCATCTAATCCTATCCTACAAGCCCAGGTTATTAGAAAGATGCATTTTTAAAAAAAAAAAAAATCCAGGCAAGAAAAAAAAAATTTTTTTTTCTGTGTTTAATATTCTCTTACTCGATACCAGTTACACCTACAGTACATCAGACTGCTGAAATAAAAACTTTAGAGTGTTACCTTCACAAAGAGACCAAACTTTTGAATGTCCTTCTAAGGGCTCAAGAACAGCTTTGAATTTAATTTGGGCATGTTTTTGACAGGTGTTTTGGGCAAATTAGGCCGGAGTGTTAAGGGGTTAAGCTCCCTCAAAAACTTTAAAAGGGACTATCTCGGGGTTCTTTGGGGTCACAGATCTTTCCACATCAAGATATATTTGGGAGCATATTTCAACTAAAAAAATATTAGGAAAAAAGCTTTGAGCATCAAAGATGACTATGTGTGACTGTGCCAAGAAGGAAGCTAACAGGAGCGATAGTGAACATATGAGACGTGTGGTTTATGCCCCCGGTTTTCAGTCTTTGATGCCGTTTGCAGTGACGGTGCAGTTTGCTCAGGTAGAGCTCAGAGCTGCATAGTTTCACTTAAACTTCCCTTTGAAGAGTGAAAGGCGATACTTTTGGAGTGAGGCAGCCCTAACCGGCCTCTCTCTCTCTGCTGTCCTCTGCCTTCAGGAGGGAATTACAAGTGTTCACTTTGGGTTAATGTACAGTAGATCAGCTGCAAGTGGAGCATCTTCCCTTCTCCTGCTCCTTGTGATCTGCTGCTTTGCTCTAAATCTCCTCTAATCCCTGGCAACACACTGAGGGGACTCTGTCTACCCTCACCGTACTGCTGCTTCCAATTTGTTAACCTGCCCATTACACCTCCTCAGCTCTTCTTAAAAGTTTAAATGAGATTTCGGCTGTCTGTTGGCTCGCAGGCTGAGCGTTTGAGGATTCCTCACAGTTTTCAGTCCCAAGGGGAGAATGTGTTCTGAAGTTAAACGTACTGTATGTGATTATGTGTTGCTTGTTTATCCTTTCAAGGACCAAGACGATAATGGAGAACAGAGGGCTCGTCTTTTCTCTCTCCAAGAACCACAAACTAATTACATTTCAAATAATTTTGGACATTTTTTTTTTCCAAGTCGTGCCAAAGAATGTGATGGAACCCAGAGGAATGCTGTGTGTAACAGAATCCTGCTCTTTATGAAAAAAAAAAGGGGGGGGGTGGTTGGGGGTGTTGACCAGGCGGGCTGACAGAGTGGGTGTTAAGTGTTGGAGGTGATAGGCCAGGGTAGATGTCTCTGTTGTTCCTGGTTAATAAGGCTCGGTTAGGGAGGAGAGTATACAAGGACAGGGACTTGGTGATTAGCCAACAAACTGCCATATGCACTGAGCCCAGTCTTGTTTTGGCAATGCACAGACATGCCTGTTTTTTTTTTTCTTTTCTTTTTTTACATCACACACATGCTCCTGCTTCAGTGGAATTTTAAGATTACAATGACAACAGATGTACGAAAAACGGTAAAACATCCAGTGAAGCAGCAGCTCTGAGGACGGAAACACCTTGTTGATGAGAAAGGTCAGAGGTCAGACTCATTGGAGCTGACAGAAAGGCTACGCTAACTCAGATAACCACTCTGTACACCTGGTGAACAGAAAAGCTACTAACAGAGACCTGAGGCTGCAGTGGACACAGACTCACCTTGTGCCTGCCTTGTGTCAACAGTCCAGTGCTGGTGGTGGTGGTTGATTCACTTTGGGCCTTAATACCAGTCAGTCATGGTCTGAATGCAGTAAGGAGCAAATGTAGTTGTGTGCCCTGACTCCTTCATGAATAGTTGGTTTTGGCTCTATGTATAATACAATCAAATAAGCTTGTAGATCTGTGATCCAGTCAAACACTGTTAGTGACAGTTGTACTGCTGGACAGCTTTACATTGTTGTCCTTGTGGGACATGATGTAGACAGTGTTGTTGTTCCTTTTCCCATGAGCTCACTGTCTGTGGGCAGTCTGTCTGGTTAATAGGCATGTCTTTGACTTGACTCATCTTGTTATGCAGCAGAAGAAGAGACACACTGCAGGATTCTTCAGTGTTGCCTCCTCAGCAGTCCTACACACTGTGAACTTCAGCTTTGTTGTAAGGTGCCATATTTGACTGTGTCAGACACAGAGAGTTTCACCACCTGGTTATTATATGTGACATGTTCTTGTCGAGATCTGTATTGCTTCTTTTCCATATGAGTCATGCAGACCCAGTATGCTCCAACGGCTCTGCAGTGGCTTTCACTTTTACAGTAGTCTATTATCAGAAGTAGGTGCACAGTATATTTCATTCCAGACAGCTTTTAAAAGGTCTTTAAAATGTAATATATCCACTGCTCTTGCCCACCCTGTATGATAAACCATTTGTTAGTGTCTGTCTGGCTGACCCGGCCTCCCAGTCCCATCCCTGGAGGTCATTTTAAAGACAGCCAGCCTGTGGTAGATTACACTACATGATACATACCAGTAAGTGGGCGGGTGGGAGTCGCTGGGCTGTATGTCGTCTATGTCTGGGAACCACTGTTTGGACCTGGACCCGTGTGGACCTCACCCAGTCTGTGAAATCTCAGAGTCTCTGATATGAGAGAATGGTGGACAAGGTCTGGTTCAGATCTGCTGATTAAATCAAACTTCATCTGCTGATCACGAGTCCTGCCTCAGCCTCATGCTGATCAAAGCCCAACCATTCCGGACCTTTCTGATGCAATGAGAAGCGGCTTTGTTCACTACACTCATTCACTGCGGCGCTCTCTTCCTCCCTGCATCTGTCTGTCCAAGGCTCTGCACACATCTCATATTGTGCGCTCAGCGGCAGCAGAATAGTTTGGTCTGGCTGCGATTAATTGGTTTGCAGAGCTGGTGTAGTTCTGGTTTGCCTGTGTGTGTGTTTTCTATAAGGACACTGAGCATGTAAAGAAGTAGTCAGCTGAGGTCAGTGGTGCAGTCATGCACACAGACCATTTTTGTCCCTGCCTTTACTGCAGAAACCACAGCCACAATTCACTCATATAACGTCAGTGTGTGTCCATGTGCCACTTCAGTGTCAAACACAGTGTGGGAACTTTGAGCGCTGAGTTTCACCCACAGTTTTCTGCTTTGAATCGATACTCAGATGTTCACAAAAGCATTCTTTTCGTCTTCGCGTCCTTGTGTAACCTCACTGCTGATATACAGCAGCATCTGAAAGTCTGGAACCACTTTCCCATTCAAGTGAATGGTAAAGTTTTTCATAGGTTTACAAAGGGGCGAGACACAGCTACCATCTTAAACAGCAATCTTGTAATTAGCTCTGAGTTTCCCGACTGATTTCTGTCGACATTCTTGGTCTTTGCAGGTGGAACAGTCAAAGGTTCTGGTAAAGGAAGGAGGAGTCCAGCTTCTGCTCACCATCGTTGACACCCCCGGCTTTGGTGATGCCGTGGACAACAGTAACTGGTGAGCTCAGCCGTCTGTCATTGGTTAATGTTACAGTACAATGTTACTGTGACACTGTAGCTGAAACTGACGTGAACACCGTGTCGTTCTCAGCTGGCAGCCCGTCATCGATTACATCGACAGTAAGTTTGAGGATTACCTCAATGCAGAGTCACGGGTCAACAGACGGCAGATGCCAGACAACAGAGTGCAGTGCTGCCTGTACTTCATTGCTCCATCCGGACATGGGTAAGAAACATGAACCTGCCACTTTAATAGAATATAACAATGTATGTGAAGGCTTATGTGTCATGTTTGTAGATTTAGATTGGGGTTTAGGAAATGCCAAATATTTTTTGATTGATCGGTTAATCTTTGTTCTTTAAAATGCCAAAGTAAAACATGGTAGCTGAGGGAACCCAAACTCAGGACACAGACTCTGCACTCAGGGAGTGAAGGTGGATGGAGGTGAGGGTTATGGCAGAGGGAAGCTGGTGGATGGTGCAGCAGGGCAGAGCAGAGCAGGGATGAAGGCAGGCGGTGACCAGGTGAAGAGGCCAGCGGGAAAACAGGCAGACATGCAATGATCCTGTGGCACAGGGAGACGAGGATTAGTTCAGTGATCAAAACTATACAAGGGTCAAAGCTTAGGATGCACAGTTGTAAGTGGCCTGAGAACGTGATCTACCACACTGGCTGAAGGAAGGATCTGGGAATGAGAGGATGAAGGACGGGGGTTGATATACTGATGCAGTGATTCCCACAGAATTAGATTCTATTAGATTCATGCTGGCTGCTGTCATCCTCCTCCTCTCCCACATCGCTCTCTTCATTAGCTGCAGCTATCCTTTCCCGACCCTCTCTTGCTGCTTCAGCTGCCACAGCAGCACTGGTTGAAGCCTGGAAATATTCCGAACAAATGCACTGGATGGCTTATCACACTGGTCGGACTGTTCAGCTTTCCCAGTTGTGTCTTCTTAATGGCCCTTTCAGACAAAACGTCATTTGCTCCATGCAGCGACAAAACCTTTGTGGAAGTTGTGCAAGTTGTGCAAGAAGAAGCTTGTGGGCAATAGGGTTCAATGCTGCTATAAAATCAAAGAGGCCTGCTGCTCACATCATTTCATTGTCCACATCTTTGTACCAGTTCTCTGTCATTTCTCTGTGTGTGTCTCTTTCTGTAAACATGCTGGACGCTTGTCATCAGATTATTTTCTCAGATGTATTTGATCATATACTGCCTTCTGAAAGATCTCAGCTGGGACATACAGAGTTATGCAGGTTCAAATTCCAAAGTAGCAAGAGGAAACACATACTTCTGGAAATTGTTTGCAGTTGCAGGAAAGTAGAACTAACAGCTTGATTTGCTTCTCAAAGCTGGGACCATGATCACAAATAACACCAAGATGTTTGGCAGCATGTATTACATGCTCAGCCAACTTGTTAAGGTTTTTGGATATTGTGACAGATGAGTCTTGTGGTCCAGTTAAAACAATTTCAGACTTTGGCTTTGTTCGGTTTCTGGGCATCGAGTCTCTGACCATAAAGGCGGTCCTTAGGAGTCTTTGAAACACCCTGGTTATATGTTTCTGGTGCTGAAGAGTCACTAGCATACCAATGAAAGGAACATTTCTATCTCAGATAAAATTTGAGGATGCATGTATGAGGACAAGAAAACAGGATGTGATAGATCCAACACAGCAGACACCTGCGATAGTGACAGAAAAAAAAAAAATCCCCAATTTTCTGTATTACAGTCCCCAGTCACTCAAAGGTGTGTCTAGATTCCACTGTAAACACACCCTCTCAAGTGCCATCCATTCAACTGCAGAGTGCCACTAACAGTGTGTTCATAGCAACACGTTTACACATAGATGAATGTGTGATTGCCTTCAGTACACTGCAGAGTCACCTGTCTTTGTTTGGCCTTGGTTTGCAGTCTCCCAGATGTCCAGTAGATGCTGGACCTTTGACAGTGTTAACAGCACAGAAACTCACCTTAATGAGGTTACAAAGAAGTTGATCTGATCTGGGCGTGTTCAGTGTGTTTTTGATTTATCATGGCTCATGGCCTGATTACATGTGTTGTTATGGGCGGATCTCATACCATCCACACCAAGGATCAGCCTGGGCCCTGTCAAGGACCAGGCGGTATTTTTAGATGGCTGCTACTGTAGGCTGTCGACGAAGAGGGCTTCCACCTCACGTCACTGTGGACTGAGTCTCATGGGAAATAAGCGACGGAGCTGTAGATTGCAGCGGTTGCATTTCAGTGCTGCTCCCCTATGGCCTCGTTCTCAGGAGGCCAGGAGTTTAGTCCAAACCCAGCTTTCTCTGCCTGTGGCCTCCCAGGCAGGAATAACATTAGTGTAATCTGTCCTGAGCGCACTGACCTGGAGATCCCTCTATGTTGGCTCTGGCCACTGCCATGCACGCACACACACACACACTGAGTTGGCCTGGATGTCACACACTAGGCCACACTGTGCCGTCTACAACAAAAGGTGGTTTTGCAGTCCAGTGCTGCAGAGCATGCTGACCCACAGTGACCCAGTGTTGGGATACTGACCGCAGCCTTGTTGGCTCTCTTGGCAAATGACAAGCACCATATGGTTCCATTCATTTGCAACATCTGCTGTGGAGCTGTGTGTGTATGTGTGTGACTCTGTGTGTGTGTGTGGGTAACATCAGAATATTAGACCATCATTGGTCTTTTAACAACAAGTGCTAAGGTCGCAGCAGCTTCACAGACTGACCCTGACAAATAGTCCTAATTGGCCCATTGATGCCAGCTTTATACACACACCATGCATGAAACGAGACAAATGCAGGCGTAAATGTCACAGTAACCATAGTAACCATTACACGCCATCTAAGATTTCCCATCAGATGTTATGGCAGAGCTGCTCAGCTCCTTATGTTTACCCAGTCTTGTCTCTGGAAAAGTCCACCCTCACAGCTCTGAGTGGAAGTGTCTCTGCTGACCTCATGTGAACCAAACAATTACACAGGTGATGCTCTCACCTGTCAACACTGTGTCCAATTCACTTGACCATTTCTTAATGTGTACACCGCTGTAAGGCTTGACGTCCCTCAGCTGTATTCCTCTGGAAGCCAAGGATCAGGAAGTGTTTACTTCACATTGCAAGTAACAAGCTTCATACAGAGTGTGGCTCGATTTTCAGGGAACAAGGTCTTTATTTATCCAAAATGATGAATATAACAAAGTATGCTGCAAAGTTTTGGGCCCATAAAAGACTCAGAGTTTAAGTTTTTTTTCTGTCACTGCCTTCCCTTATTTGTGTACTTGCATCGGCACAGCACAGGTTTTGAACTAAGGAGAACGTAAGAAGTTCCATCATCTCATGAATGTGGAAACAGCCAAGAACAGCCTTTAATTCTGTTTGAAATCAGGCAAATACACATTACAGGACCAGGCTCACAGGGACTGAATGACATTTTCCAATTAAGCCCTTGCATTTCAGTTTAATATAGAGTGTGTCTCATATATATAAGTATATGACAGGGACACAAAAGAAACCTCACTAAACATGATTTCTATGTGTGTGAGTGTTGTTTGGAGAACCAGTCCTCCTCACATCAGAGCCGTTCACTGACACTCTGACCTTTAACCTGTCTCTGCTCTATGTTTTTCCCCAGGCTGAAGCCCCTCGATATTGAATTCATGAAACGGTTACATGAAAAAGTGAACATCATCCCTCTAATCGCCAAAGCTGACACAATGACTCCCGAAGAGTGTCAACAGTTCAAGAAACAGGTATGTGTATCACCTCTGACTGGATACAGGTTTTTCTGATTTGTTTGATGAGAGTCTGCGCTCTTTGTGTAGCTACATGACTCAATGACAGGTTTCCTTTCAGTGCACATCCACTGTAAAGTACAGCTTTACTAAATACAGCTGTATCCCATGTGCCCTGTGCCATTGTAGTCTCCATTTTAATGTATGCTTTTTATTTCTTCTTTGATGAGAAATTGGCTGCAATTAAAAGTTGTGTTTCTTGAATCCATCACACGTGATGTGTCTGACACACGTTCATATTTGCCACATTGATCAGACTCTGTCCCGGACACAGTAAATTTCAAAGTAAAATTGTATCAAAAACAGGAAATTCAAGTCAGTTTTTTCAGCAGTGTTGAAGACTTATTTACTTTTGTGTTGTCGTGCTGTTTGCTTACTCTCAAAGTTGTGTTTCAGGGACCAGTGTAAGTGCAGCACACTGTATTGATGCTCAGATACCGCATCAATCAATAGAACTGCATCAGTGTGCTATACTGTCTGAGCACGTCATCCTATTGTAGTGCTTGTGTGTGTGCGTTCATGCGCTGGATAAACACGTAGGTTCCTCTTCCTCCCCTGTGTGTGTGTGTGTGTGTGTGTGTGTGTGTGTGTTAACTAACCTCCAGTGCAACTATTGATGTTTATAGGCCTGTTTGTTCCACATACAGCTCCCTCCTCCACGTTACCTCCCATGGTGATTTTCCATTTTCCCCCTGCCTCTCTGCTCTGTGTCCAGATCATGAAAGAAATCCAGGAGCACAAAATCAAAATCTACGAGTTCCCAGAGACGGATGACGAGGAGGAGATGAAGATGGTCAGGAAAATCAAGGTCTGTTCTTCTGACGCGGCCCTCCATTAAACTTTAGAGAAAACAGAATCATTTTTAGTTTCACTTGACTGTTGTGTGACAAGTACGGATCCACTCAAACTCTAAATCTCCAGAGGTTCACGTCTGCTGCTTTGTTTCCCTAATGCAGTGTCATACATATATTGTATGTTAGCACACCGCCTCAGCCTGCAGTGTATTTTTAGCCATTCTGTGTGAGCTATGCAACAGTTGTGTCCCTCCTTCTCTCTGCAGGATCGTTTACCCTTGGCTGTAGTTGGTAGTAACACCATAATCGAGGTCAACGGAAAGCGAGTGCGCGGGAGGCAGTACCCCTGGGGTGTGGCTGAAGGTGAGAGCTCGAAGGTTAACTGAGCACAGTCTCTGTCACACACACACACACTCTGTATGACTGTTATTGAGTAGCCACAGCACTCACTTTATTAAATCATAAACAAGACAGACTGCATCCATTTTTATTTGTTTACTTTCCATGTAGAGTTTTGCTGAACTCAAACACTGACTGAGCACAGCAGTATAAAGGGAAGATGGCGTAAAATGCAAATTTTATATATAAAGTATTTTCTAAAAATGGTTATTATATTTAAAAAATTAAGAAAAAATAGAAAATTGGGCCAATAATTATTTCATAGTAGTTAACTGTAGAAATTTCTTATCATCCACATATTTAAGGTAGAAGAAACTGGGAGTTATCACATCAAATCAATATTTAAGATAAAATCAACCAATGATTTGTTATGCCACCCCGTATTTTCCCAAAAAGGAAAACCAACAGTAATGTTCCCACTACTACTAAACAAGATAGTTTACTAGAATATTAAAATCAGCAGTGGAAAAGTACAAAATGTAAATCAAACATTCAAAATCCTGCAGGATTTAAGGTAGAACTCAGCATGTGAAATTGTCTGTTCAATCAGGCCAGGAGGATGGATTTATTTAGTGTTTCTTGCTGTTGAAGAGTGAGCAAAAAACACTTTGTTCTTGATAAATATGCCGGTTTTACTAAATGGATAAATGTGCAGTGCATGCGAGCCAACATCAAATTGCCAAATGTTTTCACCTCAGAAATCCGACATGTCTAAAGACCAAGCTAACGGGACATTTATATGTTGTGCTGCAGCCAATGCAGAGGTGGCAGAGTTAAACTAAACTCAGTTACCTTTACAGTAAAAGCAGAGATGTTTGGGTTAATCAATCAGTCATCCCCCACATGAAGGCGGTCTGTGTGGATGAGGAAGTTATTCATTGTCTCAGCACGAGTCTGAAATCTCCCAAAGCATTGTCACTCTCAGTTCAGTCATTTGTCGAAGTGTTTGGCACTAAGTAGAGCTTTGAGTCTTCTTGGTTAAGTCTCTTCGAGTTTTACACAGACAGATTTGGGCAGATCTTCCTGGCAGATCCTCTCAGGCTCCATCAGATTGCCATCTTCAGGTCTCACCACACATCTGTGGGGTTTAAAGTCTGGACTTTGGCTCAGCCACTCGAGGACAGTCAGAGACTTGTTGTCTTGGCTGTCTGCCATAGGTTATTGTCACTGGTCATTCTGGAGCAGATTTTCTGTCATGAAAGGAAGAATCCTGGTTTTTCCAAACTTCTTCCATTTCATGATTATTTTCATGAGGCCACTGTGCTCCTGGAACGTAAACAATGCAGGGTTTTTGCGAGGAAGTAAATTGACACGTCCTTAGTGACACACGCAACATGTTTTGGTGAGAAGCACTGAATTGAAACAGAACTGTTTGACCACAAGAAGATTATAAGATTACTCCACAGGGTATCCTTTAATACCTGTGTATCTGTCAGTTTAAATCCTACATGACAGAAAAAATGTCTGATAAACATAAGACCAGTTAATGTAATCCTCAGTCATATTTGGTTTGCTCTGGCTTAGAGACCGTTGTTGTTTTTTTTAACTGCCAGTTACTTGTCATGACCAAAGAATGAGGAAAATGTAATGCTTTATGAAGGAAACACAAGCAAATGATAATGATAATATGCAAAAACAAACTCGAACCACCAGTGGGAACCTCGATATTATTTTTTTCTTGAGCACAGCACAGGATGTGAAAGTTCTGTTTGACCCAACGCAGGAAGTAGCTGTCACATTATGACATGTCACAGGAAACATGACAGCATACTTATCCTAAAGCGACGAGGACACTGTCGCAGTATGATTGCGACTGAGGTTTGTCCTGTGGCAGATGAATCGGAGATAGCGAAGGGGAACATTCCAGATCATATAGACTCTGAACACACTACAGCCTGGTGGGGGACTCGTAGAAGTGCTACTATGGAACTATGGTTTCCTGCCAGTGTCTGACGTCCTTGGGGAGTCAGTTTTGGAATACCAAAAATGTTTTTGGCTCCATGTCAGTACAAATATAGAGAGAGAGGGTGGGAGAGTGAGTGAGAGGGAGAGGGCAAGGTTCCTGAGAAGCTATGCAAGTCAGTCTACCACAGCCGTCCTCAGAAACCTCAGAGGACTGCAGAGCTTGACTGCAGGAGGGACAGAGAAAGGAGCACATGATGCCACCTGCTGATGGTTTCTGCTACTACAACCATCCACAGTCAGGGCTGTGAAAAGCCTGACCAAGTCTTGACAAATTTGGTAAGTTTCAGGCCTTAAGTGGTTAAATAGTTAAAATCCTGAGACACAAGGAAAATCCAAAATGTGGTAAGAAAGTCAGGAAATGCTGCATGGGAAAAATAGGGAATAGATAATTCATTAAATGTTTGAGAAGACCAACAAAGAGTTGTTAAATAAAATGTGTGGGGAAAAACAGAAGTAGAAGAGTTAAATAGTCTGTTTATTTTATCAAACATTTCAGGAATATAACTGAATACATCAATAATTAATACAGGTAGTTAAATAATCCTTCCTTTGGTCAGTTTTGGGGCCTCATCCTTAAATTATCCAAACATTTACAAAGTAAACTACACGTGTTCACTTTTAAGCTCTTGAGGATAACAAACTTCATTTCACAACCGATTAGATTCTGATTCAGAAAACAGATGCAAATGGAAAATTATTACCCAGACTGTCTTTTGTAAACACCCATCACAGTTCACAGACAGACTTCCTGGTTCATCTTTGATCTACAGCACTGATAATATGGTCTAGATAATTTGACTAAACTGTTTCTGGGGTTTCTGATCATCTGATCTTATGTATTTTTTTCTGCATTTTCTGGTGAAAACTCTGGTATTATAACCCATCAAACTCGTGACCAGAGATTTGAAAACAAAAACCGGCTTTATAAACTAATTTTTCTTTAATGTCGACATGATGCGATTGTCCCCTGCATTGTGACACATAATTGGCTTTATTGTCTGTTTTTCTGGCTGTACCTATAATCCTTACAGGAATCAACCATGGTCATGAGTTGCACTGTTCCATCTAAACTCTAAGCTCTGTTTGTCTCTTCCTGCAGTGGAAAACGGAGAGCACTGTGATTTTACCATCCTCCGGAACATGCTCATCAGGTGAGCAAAAACACAGAACCAATGGTACTGAAGCTAGCAAGAGTTAATCATGTACTAGTACAGTTTTACGTTGTTTTTATTGTATTTACCAGTAAATGTGCTCATTTACGACCAGTCTTGTTTAATTCATTTTGTTTTCCAGGACCCACATGCAGGACCTGAAGGATGTGACAAACAACGTTCACTATGAAAACTACCGCAGCAAGAACCTAGCTGCCGTCACCTACAACGGTGTGGACAACAATAAGAACAAGGGGCAGCTTACCAAGTGAGTTCATCAGCACAGTATACACACAGCACTGTTGGGTTCTTGTTTCTGAAATGCACATTTTCAGCTGTGAGCTGATGGGATAACGTTATCGGAGAGATCCTGGTTTTTATCAGGACCCTCTGAGCGCTTCATCCACTGTGTAACCGTGGAGGAACCTTCAGGTCAGGGGGTCAAAGTTTGCAGTGAGTTGGCAAGCTGTCACTAAAGCAGCTCAAATCTTTAAACCCATTCCTGGCCCAACAGACCAGCACTAACACCCCAGTGCCCCCCTCAACTAATTGGCCACCAGTATCAGTTGTGTCTAATCTGACAAGCACTAACTTGAGCACCATCTGACTCCTAATCCACCGGCTGCAGCCGTCAGTAATCACCAGCACACCCTCACAAGCTAATGCATGGTTTATGGCAGCATGCTAAGTGTCTGCGTTTGTTTGTTTTTAGACCTGAGACGGCTGACGGCATGTAAGTGTTATTTCACTTCTTCATAACCTCTCCAGAGAATGTACTTTCACCTCTCTCTGACCAGTTTCATTTTCCCTGCCTCCTAGGATTTTCTTCTGCTTTTTTTTTTTTTTTTACCTGCGATATTTGTATGTATTTATGTTAAAAAAAAAACAAACAGCATTACAATAAAAAAAAAAGTCAGAATCTGTAAGCTCCTCACCACCTCTGTGTAATATATCTAATCACTGTTAGCCTGTTGGTGGTCAGCTGACTTGGCTGCTTGCTTCGCTGTTTCATTTTACGTTTCTCATTAACCACTGCTGAAGAATCTACTGTGCAGCTACTGTGCGACTAATGGCTAAATACTACCACCCACTTGCTCTTTAATCTTTCAGCTAGGCATGAAAAAGAGAAATGGGTCAGCGCTCATAGTCATATGTAAACATAATCCACTAATATAGTCAATTCATGTAATAAAATTAAATCCACTTGTTAACAAACTGCAGGAAAACTGTAATGCTCTTTTAAACAAAGGCCCTGAAATGGTCTGATAAGGTACATTTGTAAATTAGCAGCTGGACAAGTAGGAAGCATGTCAGTGCATCATAGTAGCAGAGCATGATTAGCGTCAGAGTTAGGGTTTATTCTCTCATAAAGCCTGTTCTCCTGACAAGCCCCTGTCACCTTCCAGCTACATCCCTCACTGAAAGCCTTCTCTCACAGAGGCTTCCAGAGAGGGCCAGCAGGCTGGGTCTTTCCTCCTTCCCTGGTCCTGCTTCTTCTCCTTCTCATCACTCTGGGGTCAGAAAGACCCTTATAAGCCGGAGGGTGGGGGCGCATCTGTGCTTAGCTCAGACATCTGCCTGAGATGTCACCCGCGCGCGCGTCCTGCCTCTGTGATGCTTTTGGTATGAACGTGGTTTGTGTGTCCACAGGAGTCCTCTAGCCCAGATGGAGGAGGGAGCGGCGGGGAGCACGTGGCCAAAATGAAGAAGATGGAGCAAGAAATGGAGCAAGTGTTTGAGATGAAGGTCAAAGAGAAGCTCCAAAAGCTCAGAGACTCTGAGGCTGAGGTAAACTAAACTTTTTTTTTTTTTTTATAAATAAAAAATGTGTTAGTTTGAGCTCCTTTGTACATTCTGTACATCCTTGTCCCTGCAGCTCCAGAGGCGTCACGAGCAAATGAAAAAGAACCTAGAGGCCCAGCACAAAGAACTGGAAGAGAAACGTCGCCAACACGAGGAGGAGAAGGCCAGCTGGGAAGCCCAGCAGAGGATTCTGGAGCAGCAGAAGCTAGACGCCTCCAGGTAAACGCACCAACACACACACATAATCATCAGCTATGGTTTATAGAGCTGAAGAGAAGATGTTGGTCAAACTCGCAGCTTGAGTCTGATCACTGCTTACTGACAGACAAACAGACACTTTGATTAGTTTGCAGCCACAGTGGAAAGCTCTGATGATGATGCTAACTACAGGATTTGCTAAGCTGCGATGCTAATTATCGTTAGCAGATAACAGTGTACAGCATTCAGCAATGTTCTTGTATGTATCAGTGAGTAAGTGACTGAGTCCGAATCCCATTTGTAATCAGAGTTGTATTAATTCACAGACTGTTTAGTTTTGATTCTGTTAAATGCTTGATTGCTCTTCTCTCCTGTTGTTTTCACAGGACTTTGGAAAAGAACAAAAGAAGAAGATATTTTAATAGCTCTGGAGGACCTACCTGATGCTACAGTGTATTATTATTTTTTGTCAGCCTGCCAGCCTCGATTGTCAGAGCATCTGTCGATCGACCGACCGCATCAGTTACAATAAACAGTTTGACCATATTACTGTGTAATAATCAGGTGAAAGCCAGGGGCAGTATTGTCTGGACTCTGAATTTAACCAATGACTCTTCTCCCTCATGTTTCTTCTTAAAGAACTGTCATCATTACTGTCCTAGTTTCATTGCTCACATAAACAAGTATATTCACATTAAAAAAACATGGCTGGTGTTCAGAGCTCAGTCATTCTTTCCTCCTTTCCTGTGTCTTTGGAATTTTCTCCCTGCTCTGTGCTGTAACCCTTTTAATGCCAAAAAAAACAAAAACAAAACTAAGGGGGTCAGCCTTTCCTGCACAGTGGCAGACAGTGTCAGGCTGAAGCTCTCCTACACTTCTTTAGGTATCACATTTAATTTCCTCCCAAGATGTTATGCTCCATCTCCTGTTATGTACATCGTATAACCACAAAACTGCAGTGTTTACCTTCAATCATGTGTAACATTTTCTGACTTTTTATTCATTTTTTTTTCTTTTGTATTGGCCCTGGTATAGAAATTGTGTTCATTTTGTTTCCGGTATCATAGCCAGTGTTTTTCTAGCCCTCCTTTTGGAAAACAAACATGTACTCCTGACTTCACTCACGCAGAGTGTAATAAACTACAGAAACTGCTCATGAAGTGCTTCTTGAACTTCTTGTGCAGATTCTATATTAAAATGTTTTCCAGCAGAAACAAATCTTTCCGGGGAAGGATGTGGAAAGTCTTTGTTGGATTGTTGGTGGATGGGAAAGCTGAAGCTGTGATCCTTCAGTCAAACAGGTGTCAACTCAGTAACTGTACCAAGCAGGCTTTCTTTATATCACATTTAGCACTGTTTGTGTATTGCATCTGTATTTTGTAATGACTTGTTTTGTTTTTATTGTACAAAGTCACATAATAAAATTGTGATGGGGAAAAATAACAGGTTTTTGGTGAAGTATGAAGTACAGAACACTGCACGACACACATGTCAGTCCTAAACCATGGGCGTTAATGTGCTGCTATAAGTCTGCTCCTCTGGTTTCAGGCTTCCCTCCAGATGCTGGAACCTGGCTGCAGGGATTATCTCACACTGAGCCACAGGAGCATTAATCCGTCACTGATGGGTGATGATGAGACCTGCTTCACAGTCAGCGTTACACTTCATTCCAAAGGTACTGGGTGGGGTAGATTTCAGGGCTCCGCTGTCAGTGTTAAGGTTTCCTCTCATTGGAAATAAGGCTCCAAACAGCAGCTGTTTCCCACTTCCATACTACACATTATTTCTGAGCAGGTTTTGAGTGAATTAAGTTCCACTGGAAAAGTGACAAAATAGCTCAAAGGTGTCAGTATGTGTACAACAGAAAGTAGCTTAATTTTGTTGTTGGTGTACACTGCCTCTCACAGTGCAGTGGAATTGCAGGTTGTTCAAAGCTGGAAAAAAAATTAAACTTTTAAAGAGTCTTTTAAAGGTTTAATTGGCAGTGTCGTTAACAAGTCACAGCCTGATTGATACCTTTATATGTATTGTACAATTAGCTGTTAAGTGCTTGTATTTGTTGTAAATTGGGATACAGCACTAAAAAAAACAGCCAAAAAGTATATGCACTCTTAGCTACATCATGTAGGGAGGGAACAGTAAATAATTAAGATGCTCTAAAGGTTTCTTTGAAGTGTTCAAAGAACAGGAAATGCAACAGAGAGAAAGACAGAAAACAGAGCGTCCTGAAATTTGCATTGAGGCCGTAAACGTTGCTTCCAGCAGGTGGCAGCACATAGCTACACCAAACTGCCTCCTGCTGACAGTGAAGTACTGTCCATACCTTTGATCAGCCCTGTCAGTGTCACTCTGATCTTTAATCACCTGTTTTTGTCTTGATGTACTTAAAACCCAGCCTGTGCTGAGCAGAGGACTCACCATTAGCTTGTTCTGTCAGAGCCTCTCACCTTCTGAAAAGATCCAGCAGTCCATCAGGAGGTTCTGCAGGTTGTTCAGGGATTCTAGGGGTCCTTGGGGGTGGGTTCCTTAGGGTGTTTAGTGAAAAGAGGGAACGAGGGTGTCACTGAAGATATTCAGGATTCCTCCATGGGGTAGGGCTCTGGGATCCATGATGTGGTTTTATGTGTATTTAAGAGGATTGCAGGGGTTCTTCGCCCCTGTAAGGGTACCGCATGGGTATAACAGTATTCTTGAAGGAGTTTCTTGAGTTATGGTGGGAGTTCTGGTGGTTCTCAAGGGGTGTCTTGAATTCTTGAAGGTTTACAGAGATCTCTGGGAAGTTTTCAACTGTCTTGGGTTCTTGGGAGGTTTCACGGGTTAACCATAAAAGATAACAGAGGTTGTTTAGAGTTCTAAGGGTTCTTGTCTGGGATCCTTGAGATAGTTTCACCCAGGGCCTAATACACAACATTTCCTCTAGTAGTTTTTAACCTTCCCATGTCTATTTGCATTTATGCCTTCTGAACTAAAATAGTTCCTGACAAACAGGAACCCAAAGTGTCAGACTTTGTATCCTGTATCATTTTTTTGTGGACACATGCTTGAAGCTAACCAGCCATCCAAAGGCCTACAGCAGGAGGGCTGAACCAAATTTAAGGCAACTACAATGCGACTGATATCGCTCATCATCAGTGTCTTGTCTCTGTTGTTTCCAAAAGATCATAGGTACTAAGTCCTTCCCTTAGTATGTTGTTGTTTTTGTTGGGATGGAAATTTTTAACTGGATTTAAATTGTTGGACAGTCCCTACTGAAAGCTATTTCATAGGAATTATGTTGCTAGGAAACAGCTTGGGTCTATGTTTCACTTCCTGTCTACTCTTGAACAGGAGGTGAATGTGGGGCCAATTAGGGTGTTTATTATTCAAAGTGTTGCATTTGAATCAGATCAAAGTGAGGTGTTTCCACAGACAGCCCATATACTGATCAGTTCCAGTATCTGGTTAATCAGCTGGTATTGTATATGACAGGTGTGATGTGTTCTGCAGAATTTTAATTTAAAAAAAGAAAGTATCAGTATTTATTTATGTAACCTTAACTTTCTTTCCCTCTGGCTAATTCAAACAAAAGCTGAGCCCTTTGGACTCTCAGCTGCTGCGTGGAGTGTAGGACACACACACACACACACACACACACACACACACACTTACACACTGCAGCATCACGCCACAGCCTTCCCAGCCTGACAGCTAGTCTGTTTCAGGCTCTCCTCATACGGATTGGTCAGCTGTGCCCTCGGGTCACCCAGGTGAAGACAACCCTTAGCCAATTGCTGAGGTGTACGCTAAAACGTAATGTGTCAAACCACATGACAAAACAAGAAGTGGTCACAAATCAAATTCTGCTTAGGGGCCCCAAAAGCCAAAACATGCTGCCATTCGTTTGCAGCATGTTTAAACCTGCCTTACCTGAATGGCTACATGCACATGTTTTTACATTTTCATGCAAAACGTACAGTGATTTAGGGTGAATGTGCATCAGCGTGTAAATAATTATGAGACACTGAAACATATTTGTCTACTGCTGCTCACACACAACCGTTAAGCTAATAATTACTACACATGGCTATAAAAGAAGGGAACTTTACTTTTAAATATAAACCAAAATGTGAACCTGAGGCTGTACTAATTGTTGTGTTTTTTAGTTTAGAGGGAACCATCAGGTTCATATCACAGTGAAATCTAAATCTTCTTAACTGATTTGGATGAGGATCAAACTCCACAATCATTCCTCTTTTCCATTTGTTCTTTTAGGGATGTTAATTACTCTAGTTTTGAGTCTTCTGTCATATTATTTCAGTTGGATTATACCGGCACTTGAAATTATTCTTTTTCCATGTTGCATAAGCAGTGAGTCCAGACAGTGGTTGTAATGTCCAGCATTCATCCCATGGGGCATCTTGGCTGTAAATAGAGCTGTGATGTGATCAGTGGCTGAGCCCTTCACTATCTGAGTATCCTGTTACATAGTTGACTGTCTGCACCAAACACAGTATCTCTGTCAGTGCCAGAGATCCATGTCACTGGCTGCTGATTGAATATTACACCCATTTGATAAAGAGTCATGTGACACAATTTGCATTTATTTTTCAT
>JAFBJY010001557.1:0-17514 GCA_016801885.1 Toxotes chatareus | reverse complement strand
AACCCACACCTAACCCTAACCCTAACCCTAACTCCATATATGATTTTGAAAAACATCTCGCAAAATCACTACCAATCGACTCCAAATGGTCTGAAACGTGCTCCTAACTACTTTCTGGAGGAAGTTTTTCGGCTGTGACACTTAGTCATTTTTCCACTCAGGTTCGCATGCTGCGATCTGATTGACGACCGTTTTTCTTGAATAACTCCCGAACCGTACATCCTAGACACTTGGAAACCACGTTCGTCTAATATAATTCGACCATTCTGCATCCAACGGTACCACCCACGACTCTCTCACGACCTTCCTGTCCGGAGATACAGGAAAACAAACTTTATTTCGGCCATATCTCCGGACTCTCGAACGTTGTACAGGCTCGAGGGTGGTACCAATGGAAAGCCCGTACCCGAAAATAGGGGGTACAAGGTGGTTTCATGTCTCTACGACCTTCCGTTCCCGAGATATGCACTTTTGAAGTTATCGTCAGCGCACGATAGGTGGTTTTCATCCCCTTAACCCTAACCCTAACCCCAACCCCAACCCCAACCCCCTCCCCAACCCCACCAACCCCAAAGCCCGTACCCCAAAAATAACCCCAACAACCCCAACCCTGTCCCTAACCCTAACCCCTCCCCCAACCCTAACCCCAACCCTAACCCCAACCCCAACCCTAACCCCAACCCCAACCCAACCCCCCTAACCCCAACCCCCCTAACCCCTAACCCTAACCCTAACCCTAACCCCCAACCCCTAACCCTAACCCCAACCCCCCCTAACCCTAACCCTAACCCCCCAACCCCAAAACACCTAACCCTAACCCTAACCCTAACTCCATATATGATTTTGAAAAACATCTCGCAAAATCACTACCAATCGACTCCAAATGGTCTGAAAAGTGCTCCTAACTACTTTCTGGAGGAAGTTTTTCGGCTGTGACACTTAGTCATTTTTCCACTCAGGTTCGCATGCTGCATCTGATTGACGACCGTTTTTCTTGAATAACTCCCCAACCGTACATCCTAGACACTTGGAAACCACGTTCGTCTAATATAATTCGACCATTCTGCATCCAACGGTACCACCCACGACTCTCTACGACCTTCCTGTCCGGAGATACAGGAAAAACAAACTTTATTTCGGCCATATCTCCGGACTCGAACGTTGTACAGGCTCGAGGGTGGTACCAATGGAAAGCCCGTACCCGAAAATAGGGGGTACAAGGTGGTTTCATGTCTCTACGACCTCCCGTTCCCGAGATATGCACCTTTTGAAGTTATCGTCGGGGCTACGATAGGTGGTTTTCATCCCCTTAACCCAACCCCAACCCCAACCCCAACCCCAAACCCCAAACCCTAACCCCAACCCTAACCCCAACCCCAAGGTGGTTTCATGTCCCTCACGACCCCCGCTCCCTAACCCCAACCCGTTATCGTCCCCAACCCCAACCCCAACCCCTAACCCCAACCCCAACCCCAACCCCAACCCCAACCCTAACCCCAACCCTAACCCCAACCCCAACCCTAACCCCAACCCTAACCCTAACCCTAACCCCCTACCCCTAACCCCCTAACCCTAACCCTAACCCTAACCCCCTAACCCTAACCCTAACCCTAACCCCTAACCCTAAAAAAACCCACACCTAACCCTAACCCTAACCCTAACTCCATATATGATTTTGAAAAACATCTCGCAAAAATCACTACCAATCGACTCCAAATGGTCTGAAAAGTGCTCCTAACTACTTTCTGGAGGAAGTTTTTCGGCTGTGACACTTAGTCATTTTTCCACTCAGGTTCGCATGCTGCGCATCTGATTGACGACCGTTTTTCTTGAATAACTCCCGAACCGTACATCCTAGACACTTGGAAACCACGTTCGTCTAATATAATTCGACCATTCTGCATCCAACGGTACCACCCACGACTCTCTACGACCTTCCTGTCCGGAGATACAGGAAAAACAAACTTTATTTCGGCCATATCTCCGACTCGAACGTTGTACAGGCTCGAGGGTGGTACCAATGGAAAGCCCGTACCCGAAAATAGGGGGTACAAGGTGGTTTCATGTCTCTACGACCTTCCGTTCCCGAGATATGCACCTTTGAAGTTATCGTCGGGGCTACGATAGGTGGTTTTCATCCCCTAACCCTAACCCTAACCCCAAACCCTAACCCTAACAGGCCCGAGGGTGGTACCCCCAACCCCAAGCCCCAACCCCAAAACCCCAACCCAACCCCAACCATGTCTCTAACCCCTAACCCTTCCGTTCCCAACCCCAACCCCAACCCCAACCCCAACCCCAACCCCTAGGTGGTTTTCAACCCCCCCAACCCTAACCCCCTACCCTAACCCCTAACCCCCCTAACCCCAACCCCTAACCCTAACCCTAACCCTAACCCTAACCCTAACCCCAAAAAACCCACAACCCACACCTAACCCTAACCCTAACCCTAACTCCATATATGATTTTGAAAAACATCTCGCAAAAATCACTACCAATCGACTCCAAATGGTCTGAAACGTGCTCCTAACTACTTTCTGGAGGAAGTTTTTCGGCTGTGACACTTAGTCATTTTTCCACTCAGGTTCGCATGCTGCGATCTGATTGGACGACCGTTTTTCTTGAATAACTCCCCAACCGTACATCCTAGACACTTGGAAACCACGTTCGTCTAATATAATTCGACCATTCTGCATCCAACGGTACCACCCACGACTCTCTACGACCTTCCTGTCCGGAGATACAGGAAAACAAACTTTATTTCGGCCATATCTCCGGACTCGAACGTTGTACAGGCTCGAGGGTGGTACCAATGGAAAGCCCGTACCCGAAAATAGGGGGTACAAGGTGGTTTCATGTCTCTACGACCTTCCGTTCCCGAGATATGCACTTTGAAGTTATCGTCGGGGCGCACGATAGGTGGTTTTCATCCCCTTAACCTAACCCTAACCCTAACCCCAACCCCAAACCCAAACCCAACCCTAACCCCAACCCCAACCCTTTCCCCAACCCTTCCCCCCGAGAATGCCCTTTGACCCCATCGTCAAGGCTACCCCAACCCCAACCCCAACCCCAACCCCAACCCCAACCCCAACCCCAACCCCAACCCCAACCCTAACCCCAACCCTAACCCCCTAACCCTAACCCTAACCCTAACCCTAACCCTAACCCTAACCCTAACCCTAACCCTAACCCTAACCCTAACCCTAACCCCCTAACCCTAACCCTAACCCCCTAACCCAAACCCACACCTAACCCTAACCCTAACCCTAACTCCATATATGATTTTGAAAAACATCTCGCAAAAATCACTACCAATCGACTCCAAATGGTCTGAAACGTGCTCCTAACTACTTTCTGGAGGAAGTTTTTCGGCTGTGACACTTAGTCATTTTTCCACTCAGGTTCGCATGCTGCGATCTGATTGGACGACCGTTTTTCTTGAATAACTCCCGAACCGTACATCCTAGACACTTGGAAACCACGTTCGTCTAATATAATTCGACCATTCTGCATCCAACGGTACCACCCACGACTCTCTACGACCTTCCTGTCCGGAGATACAGGAAAACAAACTTTATTTCGGCCATATCTCCGACTCGAACGTTGTACAGGCTCGAGGGTGGTACCAATGGAAAGCCCGTACCCGAAAATAGGGGGTACAAGGTGGTTTCATGTCTCTACGACCTTCCGTTCCCGAGATATGCACTTTTGAAGTTATCGTCGGGGCGCATTTATAGGTGGTTTTCATCCCCTTAACCCCCTAACCCCAACCCCAACCCCAACCCCAACCCCTCGAACCCCAACCCCAATGGAAAGCCTAACCCCCCAAATAACCCCAACAACCCCAACCCAACCCTCAACCCTAACCCCAACCCCAACCCCAACCCCAACCCCAACCCCAACCCCAACCCTAACCCCAACCCCAACCCCAACCAACCCCAACCCCAACCCCCTACCCCTAACCCTAACCCTAACCCTAACCCTAACCCTAACCCTAACCCTAACCCTAACCCTAACCCTAACCCCAACCCACACCCAAACCCTAACCCTAACCCTAACTCCATATATGATTTTGAAAAACATCTCGCAAAAATCACTACCAATCGACTCCAAATGGTCTGAAACGTGCTCCTAACTACTTTCTGGAGGAAGTTTTTCGGCTGTGACACTTAGTCATTTTTCCACTCAGGTTCGCATGCTGCGATCTGATTGGACGACCGTTTTTCTTGAATAACTCCCCAACCGTACATCCTAGACACTTGGAAACCACGTTCGTCTAATATAATTCGACCATTCTGCATCCAACGGTACCACCCACGACTCTCTCTACGACCTTCCTGTCCGGAGATACAGGAAAACAAACTTTATTTCGGCCATATCTCCGGACTCGAACGTTGTACAGGCTCGAGGGTGGTACCAATGGAAAGCCCGTACCCGAAAATAGGGGGTACAAGGTGGTTTCATGTCTCTACGACCTTCCGTTCCCGAGATATGCACCTTTGAAGTTATCGTCAGGGCGACGATAGGTGGTTTTCATCCCCTAACCCAACCCTAACCCCAACCCTAACCCCAACCCCAACCCCAACCCTAACCCTAACCCTAACCCCAAAATAGGGGGTACAAGGTGGTTTCATGTCTCTAACCCTTCCGCTCCCGAACACCTTGACGTTATCGTCCCCGACGAATCCCCTTAACCCAACCCCAACCCCAACCCTAACCCCAACCCTAACCCTAACCCCAACCCCAACCCCCCTAACCCCAACCCTAACCCTAACCCTAACCCTAACCCTAACCCTAACCCTAACCCTAACCCTAACCCTAACCCTAACCCTAACCCCTAACCCTAACCCTAACCCTAACCCTAACCCTAACCCTAACCCTAACCCTAACCCTAACCCTAAAGACCCTAACCCTAAACCCAACCCACACCTAACCCTAACCCTAACCCTAACTCCATATATGATTTTGAAAAACATCTCGCAAAAAATCACTACCAATCGACTCCAAATGGTCTGAAACGTGCTCCTAACTACTTTCTGGAGGAAGTTTTTCGGCTGTGACACTTAGTCATTTTTCCACTCAGGTTCGCATGCTGCGATCTGATTGGACGACCGTTTTTCTTGAATAACTCCCGAACCGTACATCCTAGACACTTGGAAACCACGTTCGTCTAATATAATTCGACCATTCTGCATCCAACGGTACCACCCACGACTCTCTACGACCTTCCTGTCCGGAGATACAGGAAAAACAAACTTTATTTCGGCCATATCTCCGGACTCGAACGTTGTACAGGCTCGAGGGTGGTACCAATGGAAAGCCCGTACCCGAAAATAGGGGGTACAAGGTGGTTTCATGTCTCTACGACCTTCCGTTCCCGAGATATGCACCTTTGAAGTTATCGTCAGGGCTTACGATAGGTGGTTTTCATCCCCTTAACCCAACCCCAACCCTAACCCTAACCCCACCCCACAGGCTCGAGGGTGGTACCAATGGAAAACCCCAACCCCAAACCCCAACCCCAACCCCATGTCTCTACCCAACCTTCCGTTCCCAACCCCAATATGCACCTTTGAACCCCAACCCCAACCCTAACCCTAACCCCAACCCTAACCCAACCCCAACCCTAACCCCAACCCTAACCCTAACCCTAACCCTAACCCCTAACCCTAACCCTAACCCTAACCCTAACCCTAACCCCTAACCCTAACCCTAACCCTAACCCTAAGCCTAAGAAAAAAAAACACCTAAACCTAACCCTAACTAACCTAACTCCATATATGATTTTGAAAAACATCTCGCAAAATCACTACCAATCGACTCCAAATGGTCTGAAACGTGCTCCTAACTACTTTCTGGAGGAAGTTTTTCGGCTGTGACACTTAGTCATTTTTCCACTCAGGTTCGCATGCTGCGCATCTGATTGGACGACCGTTTTTCTTGAATAACTCCCCAACCGTACATCCTAGACACTTGGAAACCACGTTCGTCTAATATAATTCGACCATTCTGCATCCAACGGTACCACCCACGACTCTCTACGACCTTCCTGTCCGGAGATACAGGAAAACAAACTTTATTTCGGCCATATCTCCGGACTCGAACGTTGTACAGGCTCGAGGGTGGTACCAATGGAAAGCCCGTACCCGAAAATAGGGGGTACAAGGTGGTTTCATGTCTCTACGACCTTCCGTTCCCGAGATATGCACCTTTGAAGTTATCGTCAGGCTTTACGATAGGTGGTTTTCATCCCCTAACCTAACCCTAACCCCAACCCTAACCCTAACCCCAACCCCAACCCCAACCCCAACCCTAAAATAACCAAGGTGTTTTTCCCTCTCGACCTTCCGTTCCCGACCCCCTGGCGTTATCGTCACCCCGATAGGTGGTTTTCCCCCCTTAACCCCAACCCCAACCCCTAACCCTAACCCCAACCCTAACCCTAACCCTAACCCCTAACCCTAACCCTAACCCTAACCCTAACCCTAACCCTAACCCCTAACCCTAACCCTAACCCTAACCCTAACCCTAACCCTAACCCTAACCCTAACCCTAACCCTAACCCTATTTTAAAGAGAAAAAAAACCCACACCTAACCCTAACCCTAACCCTAACTCCATATATGATTTTGAAAAAACATCTCGCAAAATCACTACCAATCGACTCCAAATGGTCTGAAACGTGCTCCTAACTACTTTCTGGAGGAAGTTTTTCGGCTGTGACACTTAGTCATTTTTCCACTCAGGTTCGCATGCTGCGATCTGATTGGACGACCGTTTTTCTTGAATAACTCCCGAACCGTACATCCTAGACACTTGGAAACCACGTTCGTCTAATATAATTCGACCATTCTGCATCCAACGGTACCACCCACGACTCTCTACGACCTTCCTGTCCGGAGATACAGGAAAAACAAACTTTATTTCGGCCATATCTCCGGACTCGAACGTTGTACAGGCTCGAGGGTGGTACCAATGGAAAGCCCGTACCCGAAAATAGGGGGGTACAAGGTGGTTTCATGTCTCTACGACCTTCCGTTCCCGAGATATGCACCTTTGAAGTTATCGTCGGGGGCGCATTTATAGGTGGTTTTCATCCCCTTAACCCTAACCCCAACCCCTAACCCTAACCCTAGGCCTCGAGGGTGGTACCAATGGAAACCCCAACCCCAAATAGGGGGTACAAGGTGGTTTCATGTCTCTCCGACCTTCCGTTCCCCCAGATATGCACCTTTGAAGTTATCGTCAACCCCAATAGGTGGTTTTCATCCCCTTAACCCTAACCCCTAACCCTAACCCTAACCCTAACCCTAACCCCTAACCCTAACCCTAACCCTAACCCTAACCCTAAGAGAAAAAAAACCCACACCTAACCCTAACCCTAACTCCATATATGATTTTGAAAAAACATCTCGCAAAATCACTACCAATCGACTCCAAATGGTCTGAAACGTGCTCCTAACTACTTTCTGGAGGAAGTTTTTCGGCTGTGACACTTAGTCATTTTTCCACTCAGGTTCGCATGCTGCGATCTGATTGGACGACCGTTTTTCTTGAATAACTCCCCAACCGTACATCCTAGACACTTGGAAACCACGTTCGTCTAATATAATTCGACCATTCTGCATCCAACGGTACCACCCACGACTCTCTACGACCTTCCTGTCCGGAGATACAGGAAAACAAACTTTATTTCGGCCATATCTCCGGACTCGAACGTTGTACAGGCTCGAGGGTGGTACCAATGGAAAGCCCGTACCCGAAAATAGGGGGGTACAAAGGTGGTTTCATGTCTCAACGACCTTCCGTTCCCGAGATATGCACCTTTGAATTTATCGTCGGGGCGACGATAGGTGGTTTTCATCCCCTTAACCTAACCCCAACCCCAACCCCAACCCCAACCCCAACCCCAACCCCAACCCTAACCCCAAATAGGGGGGTACACCATGTCTCTCACCCCTTCCGCTTCCCCAACCTTTGACGTTATCGTCAACCCGAACCCCAATCCCCAACCCAACCCAAACCCTAACCCTAACCCTAACCCTAACCCTAACCCTAACCCTAACCCTAACCCTAACCCTAACCCTAACCCTAACCCTAACCCTAACCCTAACCCCCTAACCCATCATTTATTTTAGCCCCAACCCTAATTAATAATCCTAACCCTAACCACTTTAATTATTTATTTTAAAGAAAAAAAAACCCACACCTAACCCTAACCCTAACCCTAACTCCATATATGATTTTGAAAAACATCTCGCAAAATCACTACCAATCGACTCCAAATGGTCTGAAACGTGCTCCTAACTACTTTCTGGAGGAAGTTTTTCGGCTGTGACACTTAGTCATTTTTCCACTCAGGTTCGCATGCTGCGATCTGATTGGACGACCGTTTTTCTTGAATAACTCCCGAACCGTACATCCTAGACACTTGGAAACCACGTTCGTCTAATATAATTCGACCATTCTGCATCCAACGGTACCACCCACGACTCTCTACGACCTTCCTGTCCGGAGATACAGGAAAAACAAACTTTATTTCGGCCATATCTCCGGACTCGAACGTTGTACAGGCTCGAGGGTGGTACCAATGGAAAGCCCGTACCCGAAAATAGGGGGGTACAAGGTGGTTTCATGTCTCTACGACCTTCCGTTCCCGAGATATGCACCTTTGAAGTTATCGTCGGGGGCGACGATAGGTGGTTTTCATCCCCTTAACCCTAACCCTAACCCTAACCCTAACCCACACCTAACCCTAACCCTAACCCTAACCACTCCCCCTTCCTAACCTTAGCCCCTTCCTAAATCCCCACCCTTTTCCCTTGCCTAACCTTAACCAACCCCCCTTTTTTCTTTTCCTAACCCTAACATCTTTCCTTTCCTTCTTTCCTAGCCCTAATCCTTTTCTTTTCCTAACCCTAACATCTTCTCTTTTCCCAGCCCTAACCATTCCCTTAAACCCAGCCCTTTCCCTTTTCATTTTATTATCTATTTAATTATGTACAATTTAAGTCTAAGAATATTATTTATCTATTTCATAGGAAAATAAGCAGAAGTTCAGACTTGTTTAATTTCATTTGAGGTACAATAGTAGTTTAAATTTAGGATTTGTAGTCAAAAAACCTTTAAAAACCATTAAAAAACCATTAAAAAACATTAAAAAACCATTAAAAAACCTAAAAAAAACATAATAAAAACATATAAAAACATTAAAAAGAAAAAACTTCATTCATTTGTTTATTTATTTATTTAATTATAATTGAATTTAAGTTAAATCATTATTAAAACTAAGTTAAAATCCTAAAAAACATAAAGAAATAAAGTCTACAATTAAAAACATTCATTTTCTACTATATAGGGTTAACATTCATGATTTAAATGCATTTAAAACGAAAAACTAAAAAAACCGATTGGAAACAGAACATGTCTGGACTTGTCTAAAGGGAACTCCTCCTACCTTATAAATAGAGGATCGCCACTTCCCTCTCATTCTCTGCTTGGCCAGCGAAGAGGTAACATCTCTGCAGACTGCCAGCACAGATTTTCATTGTTTTTCAAGTGCCCTTCGCCTGAAGAAGACCTTTTTAGGTCGAAACGTTGCGGTTTAGGGCACACATTGTTTTATTTCATTTAATTTAAAATAAATTTAAAAAAAATAATAAAAAAATAATTTAAAAACAGGTTTATTTTATTATTTTGATTTAAAAACTTACTTTTTCAGTACATACATCTTCGTTTTTTTGGTTTTTTTATTGTATTTTTTTTATTTTTTATTTTTATTTTTATTTTATTTTTCTAAAAACAATTTCAATTACTTTTAAGTTAAAAAAAATATAACAAAAACAACAACAACAAAGGCCAATCCAACCACCCTCATTATGGGTTATCCTCCTGATGAGGGTGAGTGGGTCATGGTACGGTACGGGGGAAAGCGTGGTCGACCCCGTGACCGTACCTTCGACAGCAGACCGCGGACTCGGGGGTATGGGGGCTACTGGGGGAAGGACCGTGCACTTCCTGTCCCCCGCACAGTTGGGGGACAGGCTTTGAACCATGTCCCTAACCCTAACCCCTAACCCTAACCCTAACCCTAACCCCTAACCCCCTAACACACGGGAAAACTCTGCAAAATGCTTCTTCTAATGTAAAATAGTGTTTCCATGCTGGAAACAGTCTTATTTTGACGCCAGCAACATATTTTAGACACACCGTTCATTTCAGCACTAACTGACTGAAACTTGCCGTTTTAAGCGTTTCCAGCCATTCTCTGTGTGTCTGGGACACAACGTGTGCCCTGAAAATGCCACACAGTACAAATCACAGAAACATACTTGAAAACTCTGCGAAATGCTTCTTCTAATGTAAAATAGTGTTTCCATGCTGCAAAAAGTCTTATTTTGACGCCAGCAGCACATTTGATACAAAGCTGTCATTTCAGCTCAAACGGTAAAATTTCACCGTTCCTGGCCATATGAGACTGTTTTTCACAGCGTGTGCCCTGAAAATGCCACACAGTACAAATCACAGAAACATACTTGAAAACTCTGCGAAATGCTTCTTCTAATGTAAAATAGTGTTTCCATGCTGGAAACAGTCTTATTTTGACGCCAGCAACATATTTTAGACACACCGTTCATTTCAGCACTAAATGACTGAAACTTGCCGTTTTAAGCGTTTCCAGCCATTCTCTGTGTGTCTGGGACACAGCGTGTGCCCTGAAAATGCCACACAGTACAAATCACAGAAACATACTTGAAAACTCTGCGAAATGCTTCTTCTAATGTAAAATAGTGTTTCCATGCTGGAAAAAGTCTTATTTTGACGCCAGCAGCACATTTGATACAAAGCTGTCATTTCAGCTCAAACGGTAAAATTTCACCGTTCCTGGCCATATGAGACTGTTTTTCACAACGTTTGCCCTGAAAGTGGCAGGTACTGCAGATGAAAGAAACACACGGGAAAACTCTGCAAAATGCTTCTTCTAATGTAAAATAGTGTTTCCATGCTGGAAACAGTCTTATTTTGACGCCAGCAACATATTTTAGACACACCGTTCATTTCAGCACTAACTGACTGAAACTTGCCGTTTTAAGCGTTTCCAGCCATTCTCTGTGTGTCTGGGACACAGCGTGTGCCCTGAAAATGCCACACAGTACAAATCACAGAAACATACTTGAAAACTCTGCGAAATGCTTCTTCTAATGTAAAATAGTGTTTCCATGCTGGAAAAAGTCTTATTTTGACGCCAGCAGCACATTTGATACAAAGCTGTCATTTCAGCTCAAACGGTAAAATTTGACCGTTCCTGGCCATATGAGACTGTTTTTCACAGCGTGTGCCCTGAAAGTGGCAGGTACTGCAGATGAAAGAAACACACGGGAAAACTCTGCAAAATGCTTCTTCTAATGTAAAATAGTGTTTCCATGCTGGAAACAGTCTTATTTTGACGCCAGCAACATATTTTAGACACACCGTTCATTTCAGCACTAACTGACTGAAACTTGCCGTTTTAAGCGTTTCCAGCCATTCTCTGTGTGTCTGGGACACAGCGTGTGCCCTGAAAATGCCACACAGTACAAATCACAGAAACATACTTGAAAACTCTGCGAAATGCTTCTTCTAATGTAAAATAGTGTTTCCATGCTGGAAAAAGTCTTATTTTGACGCCAGCAGCACATTTGATACAAAGCTATCATTTCAGCTCAAACGGTAAAATTTCACCGTTCCTGGCCATATGAGACTGTTTTTCACAACGTTTGCCCTGAAAGTGCCAGTTACTGCAGATGAAAGAAACACACGGAAAAACTCTGCAAAATGCTTCTTCTAATGTAAAATAGTGTTTCCATGCTGGAAACAGTCTTATTTTGACGCCAGCAGCACATTTGATACAAAGCTGTCATTTCAGCTCAAACGGTAAAATTTCACCGTTCCTGGCCATATGAGACTGTTTTTTTCACAGCGTGTGCCCTGAAAATGCCACACAGTACAAATCACAGAAACATACTTGAAAACTCTGCGAAATGCTTCTTCTAATGTAAAATAGTGTTTCCATGCTGGAAACAGTCTTATTTTGACGCCAGCAACATATTTTAGAAACACCGTTCATTTCAGCACTAACTGACTGAAACTTGCCGTTTTAAGCGTTTCCAGCCATTCTCTGTGTGTCTGGGACACAGCGTGTGCCCTGAAAATGCCACACAGTACAAATCACAGAAACATACTTGAAAACTCTGCGAAATGCTTCTTCTAATGTAAAATAGTGTTTCCATGCTGGAAACAGTCTTATTTTGACGCCAGCAACATATTTTAGAAACACCGTTCATTTCAGCACTAACTGACTGAAACTTGCCGTTTTAAGCGTTTCCAGCCATTCTCTGTGTGTCTGGGACACAGCGTGTGCCCTGAAAATGCCACACAGTACAAATCACAGAAACATACTTGAAAACTCTGCGAAATGCTTCTTCTAATGTAAAATAGTGTTTCCATGCTGGAAACAGTCTTATTTTGACGCCAGCAGCACATTTGATACAAAGCTGTCATTTCAGCTCAAACGGTAAAATTTCACCGTTCCTGGCCATATGAGATTGTTTTTCACAACGTTTGCCCTGAAAGTGCCAGGTACTGCAGATGAAAGAAACACACGGGAAAACTCTGCAAAATGCTTCTTCTAATGTAAAATAGTGTTTCCATGCTGGAAACAGTCTTATTTTGACGCCAGCAACATATTTTAGACACACCGTTCATTTCAGCACTAACTGACTGAAACTTGCCGTTTTAAGCGTTTCCAGCCATTGTCTGTGTGTCTGGGACACAGCGTGTGCCCTGAAAATGTCACACAGTACAAATCACAGAAACATACTTGAAAACTCTGCGAAATGCTTCTTCTAATGTAAAATAGTGTTTCCATGCTGGAAACAGTCTTATTTTGACGCCAGCAGCACATTTGATACAAAGCTGTTATTTCAGCTCAAACGGTAAAATTTCACCGTTCCTGGCCATATGAGACTGTTTTTCACAGCGTGTGCCCTGAAAATGCCACACAGTACAAATCACAGTAACATACTTGAAAACTCTGCGAAATGCTTCTTCTAATGTAAAATAGTGTTTCCATGCTGGAAACAGTCTTATTTTGACGCCAGCAACATATTTTAGACACACCGTTCATTTCAGCACTAACTGACTGAAACTTGCCGTTTTAAGCGTTTCCAGCCATTCTCTGTGTGTCTGGGACACAGCGTGTGCCCTGAAAATGCCACACAGTACAAATCACAGAAACATACTTGAAAACTCTGCGAAATGCTTCTTCTAATGTAAAATAGTGTTTCCATGCTGGAAACAGTCTTATTTTGACGCCAGCAGCACATTTGATACAAAGCTGTCATTTCAGCTCAAACGGTAAAATTTCACCGTTCCTGGCCATATGAGACTGTTTTTCACAGCGTGTGCCCTGAAAATGCCACACAGTACAAATCACAGAAACATACTTGAAAACTCTGCGAAATGCTTCTTCTAATGTAAAATAGTGTTTCCATGCTGGAAAAAGTCTTATTTTGACGCCAGCAGCACATTTGATACAAAGCTATCATTTCAGCTCAAACGGTAAAATTTCACCGTTCCTGGCCATATGAGACTGTTTTTCACAACGTTTGCCCTGAAAGTGCCAGTTACTGCAGATGAAAGAAACACACGGGAAAACTCTGCAAAATGCTTCTTCTAATGTAAAATAGTGTTTCCATGCTGGAAACAGTCTTATTTTGACGCCAGCAGCACATTTGATACAAAGCTGTCATTTCAGCTCAAACGGTAAAATTTCACCGTTCCTGGCCATATGAGACTGTTTTTCACAGCGTGTGCCCTGAAAATGCCACACAGTACAAATCACAGAAACATACTTGAAAACTCTGCTGCGAAATGCTTCTTCTAATGTAAAATAGTGTTTCCATGCTGGAAACAGTCTTATTTTGACGCCAGCAACATATTTTAGAAACACCGTTCATTTCAGCACTAACTGACTGAAACTTGCCGTTTTAAGCGTTTCCAGCCATTCTCTGTGTGTCTGGGACACAGCGTGTGCCCTGAAAATGCCACACAGTACAAATCACAGAAACATACTTGAAAACTCTGCGAAATGCTTCTTCTAATGTAAAATAGTGTTTCCATGCTGAAACAGTCTTATTTTGACGCCAGCAGCACATTTGATACAAAGCTGTCATTTCAGCTCAAACGGTAAAATTTCACCGTTCCTGGCCATATGAGACTGTTTTTCACAACGTTTGCCCTGAAAGTGCCAGTTACTGCAGATGAAAGAAACACACGGAAAACTCTGCAAAATGCTTCTTCTAATGTAAAATAGTGTTTCCATGCTGGAAACAGTCTTATTTTGACGCCAGCAACATATTTTAGACACACCGTTCATTTCAGCACTAACTGACTGAAACTTGCCGTTTTAAGCGTTTCCAGCCATTCTCTGTGTGTCTGGGACACAGCGTGTGCCCTGAAAATGCCACACAGTACAAATCACAGAAACATACTTGAAAACTCTGCGAAATGCTTCTTCTAATGTAAAATAGTGTTTCCATGCTGGAAACAGTCTTATTTTGACGCCAGCAGCACATTTGATACAAAGCTGTCATTTCAGCTCAAACGGTAAAATTTCACCGTTCCTGGCCATATGAGACTGTTTTTCACAGCGTGTGCCCTGAAAATGCCACACAGTACAAATCACAGAAACATACTTGAAAACTCTGCGATATGCTTCTTCTAATGTAAAATAGTGTTTCCATGCTGGAAACAGTCTTATTTTGACGCCAGCAGCACATTTGATACAAAGCTGTCATTTCAGCTCAAACGGTAAAATTTCACCGTTCCTGGCCATATGAGACTGTTTTTCACAGCGTGTGCCCTGAAAATGCCACACAGTACAAATCACAGAAACATACTTGAAAACTCTGCGAAATGCTTCTTCTAATGTAAAATAGTGTTTCCATGCTGGAAACAGTCTTATTTTGACGCCAGCAACATATTTTAGAAACACCGTTCATTTCAGCACTAACTGACTGAAACTTGCCGTTTTAAGCGTTTCCAGCCATTCTCTGTGTGTCTGGGACACAGCGTGTGCCCTGAAAATGCCACACAGTACAAATCACAGAAACATACTTGAAAACTCTGCGAAATGCTTCTTCTAATGTAAAATAGTGTTTCCATGCTGGAAACAGTCTTATTTTGACGCCAGCATCACATTTGATACAAAGCTGTCATTTCAGCTCAAACGGTAAAATTTCACCGTTCCTGGCCATATGAGACTGTTTTTCACAACGTTTGCCCTGAAAGTGCCAGTTACTGCAGATGAAAGAAACACACGGGAAAACTCTGCAAAATGCTTCTTCTAATGTAAAATAGTGTTTCCATGCTGGAAACAGTCTTATTTTGACGCCAGCAACATATTTTAGAAACACCGTTCATTTCAGCACTAACTGACTGAAACTTGCCGTTTTAAGCGTTTCCAGCCATTCTCTGTGTGTCTGGGACACAGCGTGTGCCCTGAAAATGCCACACAGTACAAATCACAGAAACATACTTGAAAACTCTGCGAAATGCTTCTTCTAATGTAAAATAGTGTTTCCATGCTGGAAACAGTCTTATTTTGACGCCAGCAACATATTTTAGAAACACCGTTCATTTCAGCACTAACTGACTGAAACTTGCCGCTTTTAAGCGCTTTCCAGCCATTCTCTGTGTGTCTGGGACACAGCGTGTGCCCTGAAAATGCCACACAGTACAAATCACAGAAACATACTTGAAAACTCTGCGAAATGCTTCTTCTAATGTAAAATAGTGTTTCCATGCTGGAAACAGTCTTATTTTGACGCCAGCAGCACATTTGATACAAAGCTGTCATTTCAGCTCAAACGGTAAAATTTCACCGTTCCTGGCCATATGAGACTGTTTTTCACAGCGTGTGCCCTGAAAATGCCACACAGTACAAATCACAGTAACATACTTGAAAACTCTGCGAAATGCTTCTTCTAATGTAAAATAGTGTTTCCATGCTGGAAACAGTCTTATTTTGACGCCAGCAACATATTTTAGACACACCGTTCATTTCAGCACTAACTGACTGAAACTTGCCGCTTTAAGCGTTTCCAGCCATTCTCTGTGTGTCTGGGACACAGCGTGTGCCCTGAAAATGCCACACAGTACAAATCACAGAAACATACTTGAAAACTCTGCGAAATGCTTCTTCTAATGTAAAATAGTGTTTCCATGCTGGAAACAGTCTTATTTTGACGCCAGCAGCACATTTGATACAAAGCTGTCATTTCAGCTCAAACGGTAAAATTTCACCGTTCCTGGCCATATGAGACTGTTTTTTCACAGCGTGTGCCCTGAAAATGCCACACAGTACAAATCACAGAAACATACTTGAAAACTCTGCGAAATGCTTCTTCTAATGTAAAATAGTGTTTCCATGCTGGAAAAAGTCTTATTTTGACGCCAGCAGCACATTTGATACAAAGCTATCATTTCAGCTCAAACGGTAAAATTTCACCGTTCCTGGCCATATGAGACTGTTTTTCACAACGTTTGCCCTGAAAGTGCCAGTTACTGCAGATGAAAGAAACACACGGAAAACTCTGCAAAATGCTTCTTCTAATGTAAAATAGTGTTTCCATGCTGGAAACAGTCTTATTTTGACGCCAGCAACATATTTTAGAAACACCGTTCATTTCAGCACTAACTGACTGAAACTTGCCGTTTTAAGCGTTTCCAGCCATTCTCTGTGTGTCTGGGACACAGCGTGTGCCCTGAAAATGCCACACAGTACAAATCACAGAAACATACTTGAAAACTCTGCGAAATGCTTCTTCTAATGTAAAATAGTGTTTCCATGCTGGAAACAGTCTTATTTTGACGCCAGCATCACATTTGATACAAAGCTGTCATTTCAGCTCAAACGGTAAAATTTCACCGTTCCTGGCCATATGAGACTGTTTTTCACAACGTTTGCCCTGAAAGTGCCAGTTACTGCAGATGAAAGAAACACACGGGAAAACTCTGCAAAATGCTTCTTCTAATGTAAAATAGTGTTTCCATGCTGGAAACAGTCTTATTTTGACGCCAGCAACATATTTTAGACACACCGTTCATTTCAGCACTAACTGACTGAAACTTGCCGTTTTAAGCGTTTCCAGCCATTCTCTGTGTGTCTGGGACACAGCGTGTGCCCTGAAAATGCCACACAGTACAAATCACAGAAACATACTTGAAAACTCTGCGAAATGCTTCTTCTAATGTAAAATAGTGTTTCCATGCTGGAAACAGTCTTATTTTGACGCCAGCAGCACATTTGATACAAAGCTGTCATTTCAGCTCAAACGGTAAAATTTCACCGTTCCTGGCCATATGAGACTGTTTTTCACAGCGTGTGCCCTGAAAATGCCACACAGTACAAATCACAGAAACATACTTGAAAACTCTGCGAAATGCTTCTTCTAATGTAAAATAGTGTTTC
>JAFBJY010001556.1:0-37267 GCA_016801885.1 Toxotes chatareus | reverse complement strand
TGGAAACACTATTTTACATTAGAAGAAGCATTTTCGCAGAGTTTTCAAGTATGTCTCTGTGATTTGTACTGTGTGGCATTTTCAGGGCACACGCTGTGAAAAACAGTCTCATATGGCCAGGAACGGTCAAATTTTACCGTTTGAGCTGAAATGACAGCTTTGTATCAAATGTGCTGCTGGCGTCAAAATAAGACTTTTGCAGCATGGAAACACTATTTTACATTAGAAGAAGCATTTCGCAGAGTTTTCAAGTATGTTTCTGTGATTTGTACTGTGTGGCATTTTCAGGGCACACGCTGTGTCCCAGACACACAGAGAATGGCTGGAAACGATTAAAGCGGCAAGTTTCAGTCAGTTAGTGCTGAAATGAACGGTGTGTCTAAAATATGTTGCTGGCGTCAAAATAAGACTGTTTCCAGCATGGAAACACTATTTTACATTAGAAGAAGCATTTTGCAGAGTTTTCCCGTGTGTTTCTTTCATCTGCAGTACCTGCCACTTTCAGGGCAAACGTTGTGAAAAACAGTCTCATATGGCCAGGAACGGTGAAATTTTACCGTTTGAGCTGAAATGACAGCTTTGTATCAAATGTGCTGCTGGCGTCAAAATAAGACTGTTTCCAGCATGGAAACACTATTTTACATTAGAAGAAGCATTTCGCAGAGTTTTCAAGTATGTTTCTGTGATTTGTACTGTGTGGCATTTTCAGGGCACACGCTGTGTGAAAAACAGTCTCATATGGCCAGGAACGGTGAAATTTTACCGTTTGAGCTGAAATGACAGCTTTGTATCAAATGTGCTGCTGGCGTCAAAATAAGACTTTTTCCAGCATGGAAACACTATTTTACATTAGAAGAAGCATTTCGCAGAGTTTTCAAGTATGTTTCTGTGATTTGTACTGTGTGGCATTTTCAGGGCACACGCTGTGTCCCAGACACACAGAGAATGGCTGGAAACGCTTAAAACGGCAAGTTTCAGTCAGTTAGTGCTGAAATGAACGGTGTGTCTAAAATATGTTGCTGGCGTCAAAATAAGACTGTTTCCAGCATGGAAACACTATTTTACATTAGAAGAAGCATTTCGCAGAGTTTTTAAGTATGTCTCTGTGATTTGTACTGTGTGGCATTTTCAGGGCACACGCTGTGAAAAACAGTCTCATATGGCCAGGAACGGTGAAATTTTACCGTTTGAGCTGAAATGACAGCTTTGTATCAAATGTGCTGCTGGCGTCAAAATAAGACTGTTTCCAGCATGGAAACACTATTTTACATTAGAAGAAGCATTTCGCAGAGTTTTCAAGTATGTTTCTGTGATTTGTACTGTGTGGCATTTTCAGGGCACACGCTGTGTCCCAGACACACAGAGAATGGCTGGAAACGCTTAAAACGGCAAGTTTCAGTCAGTTAGTGCTGAAATGAACGGTGTGTCTAAAATATGTTGCTGGCGTCAAAATAAGACTGTTTCCAGCATGGAAACACTATTTTACATTAGAAGAAGCATTTTGCAGAGTTTTCCCGTGTGTTTCTTTCATCTGCAGTACCTGCCACTTTCAGGGCAAACGTTGTGAAAAACAGTCTCATATGGCCAGGAACGGTGAAATTTTACCGTTTGAGCTGAAATGATAGCTTTGTATCAAATGTGCTGCTGGCGTCAAAATAAGACTTTTTCCAGCATGGAAACACTATTTTACATTAGAAGAAGCATTTCGCAGAGTTTTCAAGTATGTTTCTGTGATTTGTACTGTGTGGCATTTTCAGGGCACACGCTGTGAAAAACAGTCTCATATGGCCAGGAACGGTCAAATTTTACCGTTTGAGCTGAAATGACAGCTTTGTATCAAATGTGCTGCTGGCGTCAAAATAAGACTGTTTCCAGCATGGAAACACTATTTTACATTAGAAGAAGCATTTCGCAGAGTTTTCAAGTATGTTTCTGTGATTTGTACTGTGTGGCATTTTCAGGGCACACGCTGTGTCCCAGACACACAGAGAATGGCTGGAAACGCTTAAAACGGCAAGTTTCAGTCAGTTAGTGCTGAAATGAACGGTGTGTCTAAAATATGTTGCTGGCGTCAAAATAAGACTGTTTCCAGCATGGAAACACTATTTTACATTAGAAGAAGCATTTTGCAGAGTTTTCCCGTGTGTTTCTTTCATCTGCAGTAACTGGCACTTTCAGGGCAAACGTTGTGAAAAACAGTCTCATATGGCCAGGAACGGTGAAATTTTACCGTTTGAGCTGAAATGACAGCTTTGTATCAAATGTGCTGCTGGCGTCAAAATAAGACTTTTTCCAGCATGGAAACACTATTTTACATTAGAAGAAGCATTTCGCAGAGTTTTCAAGTATGTTTCTGTGATTTGTACTGTGTGGCATTTTCAGGGCACACGCTGTGAAAAACAGTCTCATATGGCCAGGAACGGTGAAATTTTACCGTTTGAGCTGAAATGACAGCTTTGTATCAAATGTGCTGCTGGCGTCAAAATAAGACTGTTTCCAGCATGGAAACACTATTTTACATTAGAAGAAGCATTTCGCAGAGTTTTCAAGTATGTTTCTGTGATTTGTACTGTGTGGCATTTTCAGGGCACGCTGTGTCCCAGACACACAGAGAATGGCTGGAAACGCTTAAAACGGCAAGTTTCAGTCAGTTAGTGCTGAAATGAACGGTGTGTCTAAAATATGTTGCTGGCGTCAAAATAAGACTGTTTCCAGCATGGAAACACTATTTTACATTAGAAGAAGCATTTTGCAGAGTTTTCCCGTGTGTTTCTTTCATCTGCAGTACCTGGCACTTTCAGGGCAAACGTTGTGAAAAACAGTCTCATATGGCCAGGAACGGTCAATTTTACCGTTTGAGCTGAAATGACAGCTTTGTATCAAATGTGCTGCTGGCGTCAAAATAAGACTTTTTCCAGCATGGAAACACTATTTTACATTAGAAGAAGCATTTCGCAGAGTTTTCAAGTATGTTTCTGTGATTTGTACTGTGTGGCATTTTCAGGGCACACGCTGTGTCCCAGACACACAGAGAATGGCTGGAAACGCTTAAAACGGCAAGTTTCAGTCAGTTAGTGCTGAAATGAACGGTGTGTCTAAAATATGTTGCTGGCGTCAAAATAAGACTGTTTCCAGCATGGAAACACTATTTTACATTAGAAGAAGCATTTTGCAGAGTTTTCCGTGTGTTTCTTTCATCTGCAGTACCTGCCACTTTCAGGGCAAACGTTGTGAAAAACAGTCTCATATGGCCAGGAACGGTGAAATTTTACCGTTTGAGCTGAAATGACAGCTTTGTATCAAATGTGCTGCTGGCGTCAAAATAAGACTTTTTCCAGCATGGAAACACTATTTTACATTAGAAGAAGCATTTCGCAGAGTTTTCAAGTATGTTTCTGTGATTTGTACTGTGTGGCATTTTCAGGGCACACGCTGTGTCCCAGACACACAGAGAATGGCTGGAAACGCTTAAAACGGCAAGTTTCAGTCATTTAGTGCTGAAATGAACGGTGTGTCTAAAATATGTTGCTGGCGTCAAAATAAGACTGTTTCCAGCATGGAAACACTATTTTACATTAGAAGAAGCATTTCGCAGATTTTTCAAGTATGTTTCTGTGATTTGTACTGTGTGGCATTTTCAGGGCACACGCTGTGTCCCAGACACACAGAGAATGGCTGGAAACGCTTAAAACGGCAAGTTTCAGTCAGTTAGTGCTGAAATGAACGGTGTTTCTAAAATATGTTGCTGGCGTCAAAATAAGACTGTTTCCAGCATGGAAACACTATTTTACATTAGAAGAAGCATTTCGCAGAGTTTTCAAGTATGTTTCTGTGATTTGTACTGTGTGGCATTTTCAGGGCACACGCTGTGAAAAACAGTCTCATATGGCCAGGAACGGTGAAATTTTACCGTTTGAGCTGAAATGACAGCTTTGTATCAAATGTGCTGCTGGCGTCAAAATAAGACTGTTTCCAGCATGGAAACACTATTTTACATTAGAAGAAGCATTTCGCAGAGTTTTCAAGTATGTTTCTGTGATTTGTACTGTGTGGCATTTTCAGGGCACACGCTGTGTCCCAGACACACAGAGAATGGCTGGAAACGCTTAAAACGGCAAGTTTCAGTCAGTTAGTGCTGAAATGAACGGTGTGTCTAAAATATGTTGCTGGCGTCAAAATAAGACTGTTTCCAGCATGGAAACACTATTTTACATTAGAAGAAGCATTTCGCAGAGTTTTCAAGTATGTCTCTGTGATTTGTACTGTGTGGCATTTTCAGGGCACACGCTGTGAAAAACAGTCTCATATGGCCAGGAACGGTCAAATTTTACCGTTTGAGCTGAAATGACAGCTTTGTATCAAATGTGCTGCTGGCGTCAAAATAAGACTTTTTGCAGCATGGAAACACTATTTTACATTAGAAGAAGCATTTCGCAGAGTTTTCAAGTATGTTTCTGTGATTTGTACTGTGTGGCATTTTCAGGGCACACGCTGTGTCCCAGACACACAGAGAATGGCTGGAAACGCTTAAAACGGCAAGTTTCAGTCAGTTAGTGCTGAAATGAACGGTGTGTCTAAAATATGTTGCTGGCGTCAAAATAAGACTGTTTCCAGCATGGAAACACTATTTTACATTAGAAGAAGCATTTTGCAGAGTTTTCCCGTGTGTTTCTTTCATCTGCAGTACCTGCCACTTTCAGGGCAAACGTTGTGAAAAACAGTCTCATATGGCCAGGAACGGTGAAATTTTACCGTTTGAGCTGAAATGACAGCTTTGTATCAAATGTGCTGCTGGCGTCAAAATAAGACTTTTTCCAGCATGGAAACACTATTTTACATTAGAAGAAGCATTTCGCAGAGTTTTCAAGTATGTTTCTGTGATTTGTACTGTGTGGCATTTTCAGGGCACACGCTGTGTCCCAGACACACAGAGAATGGCTGGAAACGCTTAAAACGGCAAGTTTCAGTCATTTAGTGCTGAAATGAACGGTGTGTCTAAAATATGTTGCTGGCGTCAAAATAAGACTGTTTCCAGCATGGAAACACTATTTTACATTAGAAGAAGCATTTCGCAGATTTTTCAAGTATGTTTCTGTGATTTGTACTGTGTGGCATTTTCAGGGCACACGCTGTGTCCCAACACACAGAGAATGGCTGGAAACGCTTAAAACGGCAAGTTTCAGTCAGTTAGTGCTGAAATGAACGGTGTGTCTAAAATATGTTGCTGGCGTCAAAATAAGACTGTTTCCAGCATGGAAACACTATTTTACATTAGAAGAAGCATTTCGCAGAGTTTTCAAGTATGTCTCTGTGATTTGTACTGTGTGGCATTTTCAGGGCACACGCTGTGAAAAACAGTCTCATATGGCCAGGAACGGTCAAATTTTACCGTTTGAGCTGAAATGACAGCTTTGTATCAAATGTGCTGCTGGCGTCAAAATAAGACTTTTTGCAGCATGGAAACACTATTTTACATTAGAAGAAGCATTTCGCAGAGTTTTCAAGTATGTTTCTGTGATTTGTACTGTGTGGCATTTTCAGGGCACACGCTGTGTCCCAGACACACAGAGAATGGCTGGAAACGATTAAAACGGCAAGTTTCAGTCAGTTAGTGCTGAAATGAACGGTGTGTCTAAAATATGTTGCTGGCGTCAAAATAAGACTGTTTCCAGCATGGAAACACTATTTTACATTAGAAGAAGCATTTTGCAGAGTTTTCCCGTGTGTTTCTTTCATCTGCAGTACCTGCCACTTTCAGGGCAAACGTTGTGAAAAACAGTCTCATATGGCCAGGAACGGTGAAATTTTACCGTTTGAGCTGAAATGACAGCTTTGTATCAAATGTGCTGCTGGCGTCAAAATAAGACTGTTTCCAGCATGGAAACACTATTTTACATTAGAAGAAGCATTTCGCAGAGTTTTCAAGTATGTTTCTGTGATTTGTACTGTGTGGCATTTTCAGGGCACACGCTGTGTCCCAGACACACAGAGAATGGCTGGAAACGCTTAAAACGGCAAGTTTCAGTCAGTTAGTGCTGAAATGAACGGTGTGTCTAAAATATGTTGCTGGCGTCAAAATAAGACTGTTTCCAGCATGGAAACACTATTTTACATTAGAAGAAGCATTTCGCAGAGTTTTCAAGTATGTCTCTGTGATTTGTACTGTGTGGCATTTTCAGGGCACACGCTGTGAAAAAACAGTCTCATATGGCCAGGAACGGTGAAATTTTACCGTTTGAGCTGAAATGACAGCTTTGTATCAAATGTGCTGCTGGCGTCAAAATAAGACTTTTTGCAGCATGGAAACACTATTTTACATTAGAAGAAGCATTTCGCAGAGTTTTCAAGTATGTTTCTGTGATTTGTACTGTGTGGCATTTTCAGGGCACACGCTGTGTCCCAGACACACAGAGAATGGCTGGAAACGCTTAAAACGGCAAGTTTCAGTCAGTTAGTGCTGAAATGAACGGTGTGTCTAAAATATGTTGCTGGCGTCAAAATAAGACTGTTTCCAGCATGGAAACACTATTTTACATTAGAAGAAGCATTTTGCAGAGTTTTCCCGTGTGTTTCTTTCATCTGCAGTACCTGCCACTTTCAGGGCAAACGTTGTGAAAAACAGTCTCATATGGCCAGGAACGGTGAAATTTTACCGTTTGAGCTGAAATGACAGCTTTGTATCAAATGTGCTGCTGGCGTCAAAATAAGACTGTTTCCAGCATGGAAACACTATTTTACATTAGAAGAAGCATTTCGCAGAGTTTTCAAGTATGTTTCTGTGATTTGTACTGTGTGGCATTTTCAGGGCACTGCGCTGTGAAAAAAACAGTCTCATATGGCCAGGAACGGTCAAATTTTACCGTTTGAGCTGAAATGACAGCTTTGTATCAAATGTGCTGCTGGCGTCAAAATAAGACTGTTTCCAGCATGGAAACACTATTTTACATTAGAAGAAGCATTTCGCAGAGTTTTCAAGTATGTTTCTGTGATTTGTACTGTGTGGCATTTTCAGGGCACACGCTGTGTCCCAGACACACAGAGAATGGCTGGAAACGCTTAAAAGCGGCAAGTTTCAGTCAGTTAGTGCTGAAATGAACGGTGTGTCTAAAATATGTTGCTGGCGTCAAAATAAGACTGTTTCCAGCATGGAAACACTATTTTACATTAGAAGAAGCATTTTGCAGAGTTTTCCCGTGTGTTTCTTTCATCTGCAGTAACTGGCACTTTCAGGGCAAACGTTGTGAAAAACAGTCTCATATGGCCAGGAACGGTGAAATTTTACCGTTTGAGCTGAAATGACAGCTTTGTATCAAATGTGCTGCTGGCGTCAAAATAAGACTTTTTCCAGCATGGAAACACTATTTTACATTAGAAGAAGCATTTCGCAGAGTTTTCAAGTATGTTTCTGTGATTTGTACTGTGTGGCATTTTCAGGGCACACGCTGTGTCCCAGACACACAGAGAATGGCTGGAAACGCTTAAAACGGCAAGTTTCAGTCAGTTAGTGCTGAAATGAACGGTGTGTCTAAAATATGTTGCTGGCGTCAAAATAAGACTGTTTCCAGCATGGAAACACTATTTTACATTAGAAGAAGCATTTTGCAGAGTTTTCCCGTGTGTTTCTTTCATCTGCAGTAACTGGCATTTTCAGGGCACACGCTGTGAAAAACAGTCTCATATGGCCAGGAACGGTGAAATTTTACCGTTTGAGCTGAAATGACAGCTTTGTATCAAATGTGCTGCTGGCGTCAAAATAAGACTTTTTCCAGCATGGAAACACTATTTTACATTAGAAGAAGCATTTCGCAGAGTTTTCAAGTATGTTTCTGTGATTTGTACTGTGTGGCATTTTCAGGGCACACGCTGTGTCCCAGACACACAGAGAATGGCTGAAACGCTTAAACGGCAAGTTTCAGTCAGTTAGTGCTGAAATGAACAGGTGTGTCTAAAATATGTTGCTGGCGTCAAAATAAGACTGTTTCCAGCATGGAAACACTATTTTACATTAGAAGAAGCATTTTGCAGAGTTTTCCGTGTGTTTCTTTCATCTGCAGTACCTGGCACTTTCAGGGCAAACGTTGTGAAAAAAACAGTCTCATATGGCCAGGAACGGTGAAATTTTACCGTTTGAGCTGAAATGACAGCTTTGTATCAAATGTGCTGCTGGCGTCAAAATAAGACTTTTTCCAGCATGGAAACACTATTTTACATTAGAAGAAGCATTTGCAGAGTTTTCAAGTATGTTTCTGTGATTTGTACTGTGTGGCATTTTCAGGGCACACGCTGTGTCCCAGACACACAGAGAATGGCTGGAAACGCTTAAAACGGCAAGTTTCAGTCAGTTAGTGCTGAAATGAACGGTGTGTCTAAAATATGTTGCTGGCGTCAAAATAAGACTGTTTCCAGCATGGAAACACTATTTTACATTAGAAGAAGCATTTTGCAGAGTTTTCCCGTGTGTTAGGGGGTTAGGGGTTAGGGTTAGGGTTAGGGTTAGGGGTTAGGGTTAGGGACATGGTTCAAAGCCTGTCCCCCAACTGTGCGGGGGACAGGAAGTGCACGGTCCTTCCCCCAGTAGCCCCCATACCCCCGAGTCCGCGGTCTGCTGTCGAAGGTACGGTCACGGGGTCGACCACGCTTTCCCCCGTACCGTACCATGACCCACTCACCCTCATCAGGAGGATAACCCATAATGAGGGTGGTTGGATTGGCCTTTGTTGTTGTTGTTTTTGTTATATTTATTTTAACTTAAAAGTAATTGAAATTGTTTTTAGAAAAATAAAATAAAAATAAAAATAAAAAAAATACAATAAAAAAACCAAAAAAACGAAGATGTATGTACTGAAAAAGTAAGTTTTTAAATCAAAATAATAAAATAAACCTGTTTTTAAATTATTTTTTTATTATTTTTTTTAAATTTATTTTAAATTAAATGAAATAAAACAATGTGTGCCCTAAACCGCAACGTTTCGACCTAAAAAGGTCTTCTTCAGGCGAAGGGCACTTGAAAAACAATGAAAATCTGTGCTGGCAGTCTGCAGAGATGTTACCTCTTCGCTGGCCAAGCAGAGAATGAGAGGGAAGTGGCGATCCTCTATTTATAAGGTAGGAGGAGTTCCCTTTAGACAAGTCCAGACATGTTCTGTTTCCAATCGGTTTTTTTAGTTTTTCGTTTTAAATGCATTTAAATCATGAATGTTAACCCTATATAGTAGAAAATGAATGTTTTTAATTGTAGACTTTATTTCTTTATGTTTTTAGGATTTTAACTTAGTTTTAATAATGATTTAACTTAAATTCAATTATAATTAAATAAATAAATAAACAAATGAATGAAGTTTTTTTTTTAATGTTTTAATGTTTTTATATAGGTTTTATTATGTTTTTTTAGGTTTTTAATGGTTTTTTAATGGTTTTTAAAGGTTTTTTGACTACAAATCCTAAATTTAAACTACTATTGTACCTCAAATGAAATTAAACAAGTCTGAACTTCTGCTTATTTTCCTATGAAATAGATAAATAATATTCTTAGACTTAAATTGTACATAATTAAATAGATAATAAAATGAAAAGGGAAAGGGCTGGGTTTAAGGGAATGGTTAGGGCTGGGAAAAGAGAAGATGTTAGGGTTAGGAAAAGAAAAGGATTAGGGCTAGGAAAGAAGGAAAGGAAAGATGTTAGGGTTAGGAAAAGGGGGGGTTAGGGTTAGGGTTAGGGTTATGCGCTCGGGGCGCGCATTGCGGAATCTCGTCGACATCTTGGAAGCCATTTTCAACGATTGTGTATGTGGGCGCCGGATGCTTTGAGCTAATTTTCGGCGGTTAGCTAATGTGCTAGGCCTCACTCCGCCGCATTCCAACACCAAAGGACGGACTTTCGCCCGCGGTAATGACGCTAAACGGACACCGGGTGTCGCTGTTTGTCTGTAGCCCAATTCCAGGAATTATACCTTTTCCCCAAATCCCACGCGGCAAGCACCTCAGGCACGTGCCCGGGAGGGTGGCCTGAGAGAGGGCAAAGTTTCGCAGTTTAACGGCGGGGAAACTTCGCGTTCCTGGAATTGGACCTCCGTGCGGTAAGCACCTCAGACGCATCCCCGGGATAAGGCACGCATCCCCGGGTAAGGTTCCCAGCGTGGTCCCCCCCATGAGTTCGAGTTCCAGGAAACGGACCTCCACGCGGCAAGTGCCTCGGACGCACGCCCGGCACGGTGGCTCGACTGAGGGTTAGGTTTAGGAGCGAAAGGCGGGTAGGTGTCACGCCCGGGAATCGGACCTCCAGGCGGCAAGTGCCTCGGAGGCACGCCTGCACGGTGGCTCGACTGAGGGTTAGGTTTAGGAGCGAAGGGCGGGTAGGGTTAGGGTTAGGGTTAGGGTTAGGGTTAGGGTTAGGGGTTAGGGTTAGGGTTAGGGTTAGGGTTAGGGGTTAGGGTTAGGTTTTGGAAACTGAGCTGTCTCCCTAGGGAGGCAGAAATGCACGGTCCTTCGACTCTGGTCCTGGCCACTACCCTATAAGTGGCCCCCGATTTAAAACATTAGCCATACTTAGCTTTAGTGTAGCTTAGTTTAGCTTTTTAATCTAATTTCCCTCATTTTGGTTTGTTTTTGTAGGCAAAATTGCCTTGGTTTTTCAAAAAATTAGCCACAAGTAGCTTAGTTGCAGGAAAATTAATTTGGTTTGTGTACCTTCTTCTTTTTTTCTTTTTCTTTGTTTTTTTTTTTCTTCTTCGGATGCTGTGGGGGGGCAGCGTTTTTGGCGTGTTTTCGCCTTCCTCAGGCCCCAGCATCCGGCATTTGTTTCTTCTTTTCGCTTCATTTTGCTTTTCTTCGTACGCTTTAGTTAGCTTCTTTGTTTCTTCTTCGTGCTTGATTTAGCTTCTGTTAGCTTCTTTAGCTTCTTTCTTGTGCTCTGCTTAGCTTCTTGTTAGACGTCTGCTTCGCTCTGTGGCTTTCCCTCGAATGAATTCCCTTCGCCAATCCACATCTTTTAGGTTCCCCAGACTCTACCTCCAATTCCACTATGTTATTTTAGTTTACCAACTTGGTTTTAAATTCCCTCTTTATATTTTAGTTTTTTCCAATTAACCCTTCCCTTTCTTTGACCTTAAGCAAAACCCTACCTTCATTTACCTCTGTCTAGTATTTGGATTATGTTCTTCCCTATTCACGGGGCATCCCCATTCGCGGGGTATTATTTTGGCTTCTCTTTATTTAGTTTTATTCATTTGGCTTTCTTTCTGTACTTTTTCTTAAATCTAACATATCCACTAGTAGACCCAGGGTTAGGGTTAGGCTAGGGCATGAATACTAGGGTTAGGGTTAGGCACCAACTAGGGTTATTAATTAATTTAGGAGTGGTTAAGGTTAGGGTTAGAATACTGGGGTCGGGGGTCCAGGGCAGTGGCCAGGACTTTAAACAGAGGAGGCACTGGCGGGTTAGGTTTTGGAAACTGAGCTGTCTCCCTAGGGAGGCAGAAATGCACGGTCCTTCGACTCTGGTCCTGGCCACTACCCTATAAGTGGCCCCGATTTAAAAACATTAGCCATACTTAGCTTTAGTGTAGCTTAGTTTAGCTTTTTAATCTAATTTCCCTCATTTTGGTTTGTTTTTGTAGGCAAAATTGCCTTGGTTTTTCAAAAAATTAGCCACAAGTAGCTTAGTTGCAGGAAAATTAATTTGGTTTGTGTACCTTCTTCTTTTTTCTTTTTCTTTGTTTTTCTTTTCTTCTTCGGATGCTGTGGGGCAACAGCGTTTGGCGTGTTTTCGCCTTCCTCAGGCCCCAGCATCCGGCATTTGTTTCTTCTTTTTTTCGCTTCATTTTGCTTTTCTTCGATGCGCTTTAGTTAGCTTCTTTGTTTCTTCTTCGTGCTTGATTTAGCTTCTGTTAGCTTCTTTAGCTTCTTTCTTGTGCTCTGCTTAGCTTCTTGTTAGGCGTCTGCTTCGCTCTGTGGCTTTCCTCGAATGAATTCCCTTCGCCAATCCACATCTTTTAGGTTCCCCAGACTCTACCTCCAATTCCACTATGTTATTTTAGTTTACCAACTTGGTTTTAAATTCCCTCTTTATATTTTAGTTTTTTCCAGGTTAGGTTGAGGAGTTGAACCTATCTCCTCTAAGAGGGAAACAGGAGAATGCACTGTCCTTCGACTCTAGGCAACGCTGTCGCCCCGGAGTTCCCCAATAAAAATTAGCCACAATTAGCTTCCAATCTTACTTTAGTTAGTGTCTTCAGTTTGTTTTGTTAGCTTAATTTAGCTTTACTTGTTTTTAGTTTGCTGTTTTAGCCTTTAATTAGCTTAGCCAGCGTTCAAAAAATTAGCCTTAGTTAGCTTATCTGTAGTTAGTTTTCTTGCTGCTTGTTTTTTTTTTTCGTAATGGCGTCTTTGCCTTCTTTTTCTTCATTTTGCGTCTTCTTCTTTGCTTAGGTTTTCTTCTTTGCTAAGGCATTCTTCTTCTTAATTTAGTTTTCTAATTTCTGGTGCTTACGGGCAACGTTTTGCCTTAGTTAGCCTTCCTCAGGCCCCCACCTTCTCTTTGCGCTTGTTAATTTGCTTTTGCCAATTCTTCGCTTGGCTCTTGCTTTATATACCCTTTTGCTCCGCCCCCTAAGTTTTTAGTTTCCAATTTTTAGGTTTAAAATTCCTACTCTGTTTTGTTTTAGAATCCAATTAACCCTTCCCTTTTTTTTTTACCTTAAACCAACCCTACCTTCATTTACCTCTATCTGTCTCGGATTATGTTCTTCCATTTCTGGGTATAAACTTATTTGTTTTATTTATTTATTTTGCTTTCTTATGCAGGGGACCATTGACTAACATATCCGTAGAGAGATCCAGGGTTAGGGTTAGAATAGGGATAGGGCTTAGGGTTAGGGTTAGGCACACCAACAATGGGGTTATGGTTAGGGTTAGGGGGAGGATTAGGGTTAGGGTTAGGGGCTCCGGGCGACAGCGATTTCCCAGAGGAGGCACTGGCGGGTTAGGTTGAGGAGTTGAACCTATCTCCTCTAAGAGGGAAACAGGAGAATGCACTGTCCTTCGACTCTAGGCAACGCTGTCGCCCCGGAGTTCCCCAATAAAAATTAGCCACAATTAGCTTCCAATCTTACTTTAGTTAGTGTCTTCAGTTTGTTTTGTTAGCTTAATTTAGCTTTACTTGTTTTTAGTTTGCTGTTTTAGCCTTTAATTAGCTTAGCCAGCGTTCAAAAAAAATTAGCCTTAGTTAGCTTATCTGTAGTTAGTTTTCTTGCTGCTTGGTTTTTCTTCGTAATGGCGTCTTTGCCTTCTTTTCTTCATTTTGCGTCTTCTTCTTTGCTTAGGTTTTCTTCTTTGCTAAGGCATTCTTCTTCTTAATTTAGTTTTCTAATTTCTGGTGCTTACGGGCAACGTTTCGGCCTTAGTTAGCCTTCCTCAGGCCCTAGCACCTTCTCTTTGCGCTTGTTAATTTGCTTTTGCCAATTCTTCGCTTGGCTCTTGCTTTATATACCCTTTTGCTCCGCCCCCTAAGTTTTTAGTTTCCAATTTTTAGGTTTAAAATTCCTACTCTGTTTTGTTTTAGAATCCAATTAACCCTTCCCTTCTTTTTACCTTAAACCAACCCTACCTTCATTTACCTCTATCTGTCTCGGATTATGTTCTTCCATTTCTGGGTATAAACTTATTTGTTTTATTTATTTATTTTGCTTTCTTATGCAGGGGACCATTGACTAACATATCCGTAGAGAGATCCAGGGTTAGGGTTAGAATAGGGATAGGGCTTAGGGTTAGGGTTAGGCACACCAACAATGGGGTTATGGTTAGGGTTAGGGGGAGGATTAGGGTTAGGGTTAGGGGGCCCGGGCGACAGCGATTTCCCAGAGGAGGCACTGGCGGGTTAGGTTGAGGAGTTGAACCTATCTCCCTCTAAGAGGGAAACAGGAGAATGCACTGTCCTTCGACTCTCAGGCAGCGCTGTCGCCCGGAGTTCCCCAATAAAAATTAGCCACAATTAGCTTCCAATCTTACTTTAGTTAGTGTCTTCAGTTTGTTTTGTTAGCTTAATTTAGCTTTACTTGTTTTTAGTTTGCTGTTTTAGCCTTTAATTAGCTTAGCCAGCGTTCAAAAAAATTAGCCTTAGTTAGCTTATCTGTAGTTAGTTTTCTTGCTGCTTGGTTTTTCTTCGTAATGGCGTCTTTGCCTTTTTCTTCATTTTTGCGCTTCTTCTTCTTTGCTTAGGTTTTCTTCTTTGCTAAGGCATTGTTCTTCTTAATTTAGTTTTCTAATTTCTGGTGCTTACGGGCAACGTTTGGCCTTAGTTAGCCTTCCTCAGGCCCTAGCACCTTCTCTTTGCGCTTGTTAATTTGCTTTTGCCAATTCTTTCGCCGCTGCTCTTGCTTTATATACCCTTTTGCTCCGCCCCCCTAAGTTTTTAGTTTCCAATTTTTAGGTTTAAAATTCCTACTCTGTTTTGTTTTAGAATCCAATTAACCCTTCCCTTCCTTTTTACCTTAAACCAACCCTACCTTCATTTACCTCTATCTGTCTCGGATTATGTTCTTCCATTTCTGGGTATAAACTTATTTGTTTTATTTATTTATTTTGCTTTCTTATGCAGGGGACCATTGACTAACATATCCGTAGAGAGATCCAGGGTTAGGGTTAGAATAGGGATAGGGCTTAGGGTTAGGGTTAGGCACACCAACAATGGGGTTATGGTTAGGGTTAGGGGGAGGATTAGGGTTAGGGTTAGGGGCTCCGGGGCGACAGCGATTTCCCAGAGGAGGCACTGGCGGGTTAGGTTGAGGAGTTGAACCTATCTCCTCTAAGAGGGAAACAGGAGAATGCACTGTCCTTCGACTCTAGGCAACGCTGTCGCCCCGGAGTTCCCCAATAAAAATTAGCCACAATTAGCTTCCAATCTTACTTTAGTTAGTGTCTTCAGTTTGTTTTGTTAGCTTAATTTAGCTTTACTTGTTTTTAGTTTGCTGTTTTAGCCTTTAATTAGCTTAGCCAGCGTTCAAAAAATTAGCCTTAGTTAGCTTATCTGTAGTTAGTTTTCTTGCTGCTTGGGTTTTTCTTCGTAATGGCGTCTTTGCCTTCTTTTCTTCATTTTGCGTCTTCTTCTTTGCTTAGGTTTTCTTCTTTGCTAAGGCATTCTTCTTCTTAATTTAGTTTTCTAATTTCTGGTGCTTACGGGCAACGTTTCGGCCTTAGTTAGCCTTCCTCAGGCCCTAGCACCTTCTCTTTTGCGCTTGTTAATTTGCTTTTGCCAATTCTTCTTGGCTCTTGCTTTATATACCCTTTTGCTCCGCCCCCTAAGTTTTTAGTTTCCAATTTTTAGGTTTAAAATTCCTACTCTGTTTTGTTTTAGAATCCAATTAACCCTTCCCTTCCTTTTTTTTACCTTAAACCAACCCTACCTTCATTTACCTCTATCTGTCTCGGATTATGTTCTTCCATTTCTGGGTATAAACTTATTTGTTTTATTTATTTATTTTGCTTTCTTATGCAGGGGACCATTGACTAACATATATCCGTAGAGAGATCCAGGGTTAGGGTTAGAATAGGGATAGGGCTTAGGGTTAGGGTTAGGCACACCAACAATGGGGTTATGGTTAGGGTTAGGGGAGGATTAGGGTTAGGGTTAGGGGCCCGGGCGACAGCGATTTCCCAGAGGAGGCACTGGCGGGTTAGGTTGAGGAGTTGAACCTATCTCCTCTAAGAGGGAAACAGGAGAATGCACTGTCCTTCGACTCTAGGCAACGCTGTCGCCCGGAGTTCCCCAATAAAAATTAGCCACAATTAGCTTCCAATCTTACTTTAGTTAGTGTCTTCAGTTTGTTTTGTTAGCTTAATTTAGCTTTACTTGTTTTTAGTTTGCTGTTTTAGCCTTTAATTAGCTTAGCCAGCGTTCAAAAAATTAGCCTTAGTTAGCTTATCTGTAGTTAGTTTTCTTGCTGCTTGGTTTTTCTTCGTAGTAATATGGCTCTTTGCCTTTTTTTTCTTTTTGCGTCTTCTTCTTTGCTTAGGTTTTCTTCTTTGCTAAGGCATTCTTCTTCTTAATTTAGTTTTCTAATTTCTGGTGCTTACGGGCAACGTTTCGGCCTTAGTTAGCCTTCCTCAGGCCCTAGCACCTTCTCTTTGCGCTTGTTAATTTGCTTTTGCCAATTCTTCGCTTGGCTCTTGCTTTATATACCCTTTTGCTCCGCCCCCTAAGTTTTTAGTTTCCAATTTTTAGGTTTAAAATTCCTACTCTGTTTTGTTTTAGAATCCAATTAACCCTTCCTTCCTTTTTACCTTAAACCAACCCTACCTTCATTTACCTCTATCTGTCTCGGATTATGTTCTTCCATTTCTGGGTATAAACTTATTTGTTTTATTTATTTATTTTGCTTTCTTATGCAGGGGACCATTGACTAACATATCCGTAGAGAGATCCAGGGTTAGGGTTAGAATAGGGATAGGGCTTAGGGTTAGGTTAGGCACACCAACAATGGGGTTATGGTTAGGGTTAGGGGAGGATTAGGGTTAGGGTTAGGGGCCCGGGCGACAGCGATTTCCCAGAGGAGGCACTGGCGGGTTAGGTTGAGGAGTTGAACCTATCTCTCCTCTAAGAGGGAAACAGGAGAATGCACTGTCCTTCGACTCTAGGCAACGCTGTCGCCCGGAGTTCCCCAATAAAAATTAGCCACAATTAGCTTCCAATCTTACTTTAGTTAGTGTCTTCAGTTTGTTTTGTTAGCTTAATTTAGCTTTACTTGTTTTTAGTTTGCTGTTTTAGCCTTTAATTAGCTTAGCCAGCGTTCAAAAAAAATTAGCCTTAGTTAGCTTATCTGTAGTTAGTTTTCTTGCTGCTGCTTTTTTTTCTTCGTAATGGCGTCTTTGCCTTTTTTTTCTTCATTTTGCGTCTTCTTCTTTGCTTAGGTTTTCTTCTTTGCTAAGGCATTCTTCTTCTTAATTTAGTTTTCTAATTTCTGGTGCTTACGGGCAACGTTTGGCCTTAGTTAGCCTTCCTCAGGCCCTAGCACCTTCTCTTTGCGCTTGTTAATTTGCTTTTGCCAATTCTTCGCTTGCTCTTGCTTTATATACCCTTTTGCTCCGCCCCCTAAGTTTTTAGTTTCCAATTTTTAGGTTTAAAATTCCTACTCTGTTTTGTTTTAGAATCCAATTAACCCTTCCCTTCCTTCCTTTTTACCTTAAACCAACCCTACCTTCATTTACCTCTATCTGTCTCGGATTATGTTCTTCCATTTCTGGGTATAAACTTATTTGTTTTATTTATTTATTTTGCTTTCTTATGCAGGGGACCATTGACTAACATATCCGTAGAGAGATCCAGGGTTAGGGTTAGAATAGGGATAGGGCTTAGGGTTAGGTTAGGCACACCAACAATGGGGTTATGGTTAGGGTTAGGGGGAGGATTAGGGTTAGGGTTAGGGGCTCCGGGGCGACAGCGATTTCCCAGAGGAGGCACTGGCGGGTTAGGTTGAGGAGTTGAACCTATCTCCCTCTAAGAGGGAAACAGGAGAATGCACTGTCCTTCGACTCTAGGCAACGCTGTCGCCCCGGAGTTCCCCAATAAAAATTAGCCACAATTAGCTTCCAATCTTACTTTAGTTAGTGTCTTCAGTTTGTTTTGTTAGCTTAATTTAGCTTTACTTGTTTTTAGTTTGCTGTTTTAGCCTTTAATTAGCTTAGCCAGCCAAAAAAAAATTAGCCTTAGTTAGCTTATCTGTAGTTAGTTTTCTTGCTGCTTTTTTTTTCTTCGTAATGGCGTCTTTGCCTTCTTTTCTTCATTTTGCGTCTTCTTCTTTGCTTAGGTTTTCTTCTTTGCTAAGGCATTCTTCTTCTTAATTTAGTTTTCTAATTTCTGGTGCTTACGGGCAACGTTTCGGCCTTAGTTAGCCTTCCTCAGGCCCTAGCACCTTCTCTTTGCGCTTGTTAATTTGCTTTTGCCAATTCTTCGCCGGCTCTTGCTTTATATACCCTTTTGCTCCGCCCCCCTAAGTTTTTAGTTTCCAATTTTTAGGTTTAAAATTCCTACTCTGTTTTGTTTTAGAATCCAATTAACCCTTCCTTCCTTTTTTTTTACCTTAAACCAACCCTACCTTCATTTACCTCTATCTGTCTCGGATTATGTTCTTCCATTTCTGGGTATAAACTTATTTGTTTTATTTATTTATTTTGCTTTCTTATGCAGGGGACCATTGACTAACATATCCGTAGAGAGATCCAGGGTTAGGGTTAGAATAGGGATAGGGCTTAGGGTTAGGTTAGGCACACCAACAATGGGGTTATGGTTAGGGTTAGGGGAGGATTAGGGTTAGGGTTAGGGGCCCGGGCGACAGCGATTTCCCAGAGGAGGCACTGGCGGGTTAGGTTGAGGAGTTGAACCTATCTCCCTCTAAGAGGGAAACAGGAGAATGCACTGTCCTTCGACTCTAGGCAACGCTGTCGCCCCGGAGTTCCCCAATAAAAATTAGCCACAATTAGCTTCCAATCTTACTTTAGTTAGTGTCTTCAGTTTGTTTTGTTAGCTTAATTTAGCTTTACTTGTTTTTAGTTTGCTGTTTTAGCCTTTAATTAGCTTAGCCAGCGTTCAAAAAATTAGCCTTAGTTAGCTTATCTGTAGTTAGTTTTCTTGCTGCTTGGTTTTTTTCTTCGTAATGGCGTCTTTGCCTTCTTTTCTTCATTTTGCGTCTTCTTCTTTGCTTAGGTTTTCTTCTTTGCTAAGGCATTGTTCTTCTTAATTTAGTTTTCTAATTTCTGGTGCTTACGGGCAACGTTTCGGCCTTAGTTAGCCTTCCTCAGGCCCTAGCACCTTCTCTTTGCGCTTGTTAATTTGCTTTTGCCAATTCTTCGTCGGCTCTTGCTTTATATACCCTTTTGCTCCGCCCCCCTAAGTTTTTAGTTTCCAATTTTTAGGTTTAAAATTCCTACTCTGTTTTGTTTTAGAATCCAATTAACCCTTCCCTTCCTTTTTACCTTAAACCAACCCTACCTTCATTTACCTCTATCTGTCTCGGATTATGTTCTTCCATTTCTGGGTATAAACTTATTTGTTTTATTTATTTATTTTGCTTTCTTATGCAGGGGACCATTGACTAACATATCCGTAGAGAGATCCAGGGTTAGGGTTAGAATAGGGATAGGGCTTAGGGTTAGGGGTTAGGCACACCAACAATGGGGTTATGGTTGGGGTTAGGGGAGGAGGATTAGGGTTAGGGTTAGGGGCCCGGGCGACAGCGATTTCCCAGAGGAGGCACTGGCGGGTTAGGTTGAGGAGTTGAACCTATCTCCTCTAAGAGGGAAACAGGAGAATGCACTGTCCTTCGACTCTAGGCAACGCTGTCGCCCGGAGTTCCCCAATAAAAATTAGCCACAATTAGCTTCCAATCTTACTTTAGTTAGTGTCTTCAGTTTGTTTTGTTAGCTTAATTTAGCTTTACTTGTTTTTAGTTTGCTGTTTTAGCCTTTTTAATTAGCTTAGCCAGCGTTCAAAAAAAATTAGCCTTAGTTAGCTTATCTGTAGTTAGTTTTCTTGCTGCTTGGTTTTTCTTCGTAATGGCGTCTTTGCCTTCTTCTTTTCTTCATTTTGCGTCTTCTTCTTTGCTTAGGTTTTCTTCTTTGCTAAGGCATTCTTCTTCTTAATTTAGTTTTCTAATTTCTGGTGCTTACGGGCAACGCGTTTGGCCTTAGTTAGCCTTCCTCAGGCCCTAGCACCTCTCTCTTTGCGCTTGTTAATTTGCTTTTGCCAATTCTTCGCTTGGCTCTTGCTTTATATACCCTTTTGCTCCGCCCCCCTAAGTTTTTAGTTTCCAATTTTTAGGTTTAAAATTCCTACTCTGTTTTGTTTTAGAATCCAATTAACCCTTCCCTTCCTTTTTACCTTAAACCAACCCTACCTTCATTTACCTCTATCTGTCTCGGATTATGTTCTTCCATTTCTGGGTATAAACTTATTTGTTTTATTTATTTATTTTGCTTTCTTATGCAGGGGACCATTGACTAACATATCCGAGAGAGATCCAGGGTTAGGGTTAGAATAGGGATAGGGCTTAGGGTTAGGTTAGGCACACCAACAATGGGGTTATGGTTAGGGTTAGGGGAGGATTAGGGTTAGGTTAGGGGGGCCCGGGCGACAGCGATTTCCCAGAGGAGGCACTGGCGGGTTAGGTTGAGGAGTTGAACCTATCTCCTCTAAGAGGGAAACAGGAGAATGCACTGTCCTTCGACTCTAGGCAACGCTGTCGCCCGGAGTTCCCCAATAAAAATTAGCCACAATTAGCTTCCAATCTTACTTTAGTTAGTGTCTTCAGTTTGTTTTGTTAGCTTAATTTAGCTTTACTTGTTTTTAGTTTGCTGTTTTAGCCTTTAATTAGCTTAGCCAGCGTTCAAAAAATTAGCCTTAGTTAGCTTATCTGTAGTTTTTTTCTTGCTTGGTTTTTCTTCGTAATATGCGTCTTTGCCTTCTTTTTTTCTTCATTTTGCGTCTTCTTCTTTGCTTAGGTTTTCTTCTTTGCTAAGGCATTCTTCTTCTTAATTTAGTTTTCTAATTTCTGGTGCTTACGGGCAGCGTTTTCGCCTTAGTTAGCCTTCCTCAGGCCCTAGCACCTTCTCTTTGCGCTTGTTAATTTGCTTTTGCCAATTCTTCGCGGCTCTTGCTTTATATACCCTTTTGCTCCGCCCCCTAAGTTTTTAGTTTCCAATTTTTAGGTTTAAAATTCCTACTCTGTTTTGTTTTAGAATCCAATTACCCCTTCCTTCCTTTTTACCTTAAACCAACCCTACCTTCATTTACCTCTATCTGTCTCGGATTATGTTCTTCCATTTCTGGGTATAAACTTATTTGTTTTATTTATTTATTTTGCTTTCTTATGCAGGGGACCATTGACTAACATATCCGTAGAGAGATCCAGGGTTAGGGTTAGAATAGGGATAGGGCTTAGGGTTAGGGTTAGGCACACCAACAATGGGGTTATGGTTAGGGTTAGGGGGAGGATTAGGGTTAGGGGTTAGGGGCTCCGGGCGACAGCGATTTCCCAGAGGAGGCACTGGCGGGTTAGGTTGAGGAGTTGAACCTATCTCCTCTAAGAGGGAAACAGGAGAATGCACTGTCCTTCGACTCTAGGCAACGCTGTCGCCCCGGAGTTCCCCAATAAAAATTAGCCACAATTAGCTTCCAATCTTACTTTAGTTAGTGTCTTCAGTTTGTTTTGTTAGCTTAATTTAGCTTTACTTGTTTTTAGTTTGCTGTTTTAGCCTTTAATTAGCTTAGCCAGCGTTCAAAAAATTAGCCTTAGTTAGCTTATCTGTAGTTAGTTTTCTTGCTGCTTGGTTTTTCTTCGTAATGGCGTCTTTGCCTTCTTTTCTTCATTTTGCGTCTTCTTCTTTGCTTAGGTTTTTTTTCTTTGCTAAGGCATTCTTCTTCTTAATTTAGTTTTCTAATTTCTGGTGCTTACGGGCAACGTTTCGGCCTTAGTTAGCCTTCCTCAGGCCCTAGCACCTTCTCTTTGCGCTTGTTAATTTGCTTTTGCCAATTCTTTCTTGGCTCTTGCTTTATATACCCTTTTGCTCCCGCCCCCTAAGTTTTTAGTTTCCAATTTTTAGGTTTAAAATTCCTACTCTGTTTTGTTTTAGAATCCAATTAACCCTTCCTTCCTTTTTACCTTAAACCAACCCTACCTTCATTTACCTCTATCTGTCTCGGATTATGTTCTTCCATTTCTGGGTATAAACTTATTTGTTTTATTTATTTATTTTGCTTTCTTATGCAGGGGACCATTGACTAACATATCCGTAGAGAGATCCAGGGTTAGGGTTAGAATAGGGATAGGGCTTAGGGTTAGGTTAGGCACACCAACAATGGGGTTATGGTTAGGGTTAGGGGAGGATTAGGGTTAGGGTTAGGGGGGCCCGGGCGACAGCGATTTCCCAGAGGAGGCACTGGCGGGTTAGGTTGAGGAGTTGAACCTATCTCCCTCTAAGAGGGAAACAGGAGAATGCACTGTCCTTCGACTCTAGGCAACGCTGTCGCCCCGGAGTTCCCCAATAAAAATTAGCCACAATTAGCTTCCAATCTTACTTTAGTTAGTGTCTTCAGTTTGTTTTGTTAGCTTAATTTAGCTTTACTTGTTTTTAGTTTGCTGTTTTAGCCTTTAATTAGCTTAGCCAGCGTTCAAAAAATTAGCCTTAGTTAGCTTATCTGTAGTTAGTTTTCTTGCTGCTTGTTTTTTTCTTCGTAATGGCGTCTTTGCCTTCTTTTCTTCATTTTGCGTCTTCTTCTTTGCTTAGGTTTTCTTCTTTGCTAAGGCATTCTTCTTCTTAATTTAGTTTTCTAATTTCTGGTGCTTACGCAACAGCGTTTTGGCCTTAGTTAGCCTTCCTCAGGCCCTAGCACCTTCTCTTTGCGCTTGTTAATTTGCTTTTGCCAATTCTTCGCTTGGCTCTTGCTTTATATACCCTTTTGCTCCGCCCCCCTAAGTTTTTAGTTTCCAATTTTTAGGTTTAAAATTCCTACTCTGTTTTGTTTTAGAATCCAATTAACCCTTCCCTTCCTTTTTACCTTAAACCAACCCTACCTTCATTTACCTCTATCTGTCTCGGATTATGTTCTTCCATTTCTGGGTATAAACTTATTTGTTTTATTTATTTATTTTGCTTTCTTATGCAGGGGACCATTGACTAACATATCCGTAGAGAGATCCAGGGTTAGGGTTAGAATAGGGATAGGGCTTAGGGTTAGGGTTAGGCACACCAACAATGGGGTTATGGTTAGGGTTAGGGGGAGGATTAGGGTTAGGGGTTAGGGGCCCGGGGCGACAGCGATTTCCCAGAGGAGGCACTGGCGGGTTAGGTTGAGGAGTTGAACCTATCTCCTCTAAGAGGGAAACAGGAGAATGCACTGTCCTTCGACTCTAGGCAACGCTGTCGCCCCGGAGTTCCCCAATAAAAATTAGCCACAATTAGCTTCCAATCTTACTTTAGTTAGTGTCTTCAGTTTGTTTTGTTAGCTTAATTTAGCTTTACTTGTTTTTAGTTTGCTGTTTTAGCCTTTAATTAGCTTAGCCAGCGTTCAAAAAATTAGCCTTAGTTAGCTTATCTGTAGTTAGTTTTCTTGCTGCTTGGTTTTTCTTCGTAATGGCGTCTTTGCCTTCTTTTCTTCATTTTGCGTCTTCTTCTTTGCTTAGGTTTTCTTCTTTGCTAAGGCATTCTTCTTCTTAATTTAGTTTTCTAATTTCTGGTGCTTACGGGCAACGTTTCGGCCTTAGTTAGCCTTCCTCAGGCCCTAGCACCTTCTCTTTGCGCTTGTTAATTTGCTTTTGCCAATTCTTCGCCGGCTCTTGCTTTATATACCCTTTTGCTCCGCCCCCCTAAGTTTTTAGTTTCCAATTTTTAGGTTTAAAATTCCTACTCTGTTTTGTTTTAGAATCCAATTAACCCTTCCCTTCCTTTTTACCTTAAACCAACCCTACCTTCATTTACCTCTATCTGTCTCGGATTATGTTCTTCCATTTCTGGGTATAAACTTATTTGTTTTATTTATTTATTTTGCTTTCTTATGCAGGGGACCATTGACTAACATATCCGTAGAGAGATCCAGGGTTAGGGTTAGAATAGGGATAGGGCTTAGGGTTAGGTTAGGCACACCAACAATGGGGTTATGGTTGGGGTTAGGGGAGGATTAGGGTTAGGGTTAGGGGCCCGGGCGACAGCGATTTCCCAGAGGAGGCACTGGCGGGTTAGGTTGAGGAGTTGAACCTATCTCCTCTAAGAGGGAAACAGGAGAATGCACTGTCCTTCGACTCTAGGCAACGCTGTCGCCCGGAGTTCCCCAATAAAAATTAGCCACAATTAGCTTCCAATCTTACTTTAGTTAGTGTCTTCAGTTTGTTTTGTTAGCTTAATTTAGCTTTACTTGTTTTTAGTTTGCTGTTTTAGCCTTTAATTAGCTTAGCCAGCGTTCAAAAAATTAGCCTTAGTTAGCTTATCTGTAGTTAGTTTTCTTGCTGCTTGGTTTTTTCTTCGTAATGGCGTCTTTGCCTTCTTTTCTTCATTTTATGTCTTCTTCTTTGCTTAGGTTTTCTTCTTTGCTAAGGCATTCTTCTTCTTAATTTAGTTTTCTAATTTCTGGTGCTTACGGGCAACGTTTGGCCTTAGTTAGCCTTCCTCAGGCCCTAGCACCACCTTCTCTTTGCGCTTGTTAATTTGCTTTTGCCAATTCTTCGCTTGGCTCTTGCTTTATATACCCTTTTGCTCCGCCCCCTAAGTTTTTAGTTTCCAATTTTTAGGTTTAAAATTCCTACTCTGTTTTGTTTTAGAATCCAATTAACCCTTCCTTCCTTTTTACCTTAAACCAACCCTACCTTCATTTACCTCTATCTGTCTCGGATTATGTTCTTCCATTTCTGGGTATAAACTTATTTGTTTTATTTATTTATTTTGCTTTCTTATGCAGGGGACCATTGACTAACATATCCGTAGAGAGATCCAGGTGGTTTACTTGTCGGCCTTGATTTAGCTTTTGTTATTTTGCTTTTCATTTGTTACTTTTTCTTATTATTTTTAGACGTTTTTGGCGTTCTTTTAGGTCTGATGCCAAATCGGATCCTTTTTGATTCCAGCGTCTACTTCTATTCACGTAATTTATTAGTTCGTTAGTTTTATTGCTTTTACCCTTTCTATATCTATTGCTTTGTTTTGTTATTCTTCCTATCGTTCTTCGTGTTACTTGCTTATATTTATTACTATTGCTTTTTCTTTTAATTTTCTGGCTTAGTTCTACTATCTGGTTTTTCTAGTCTATTCATTTTCAGTTAGGTATAGTGCCGTTGGTAGTTCATTATCTTTTGTTTTTTACCGCTTCATTGTTTTTACTTAGGGCAACTGACCTTCACTTACTTTGCTTATTTTAGTCCCTTTAGTAGCTTTCCTATCAGATGTAGCTTTATTTCTTCTTCGACTTTCTTTCTCATCTCCGTACTTTTAGTTTCAAATAGCCTGTTAGTTCATTAGTTTTTTAATCTAATTCTTTGCTTTTTGTGGCACTTTCTTATTACATATTTTGTTTTGTTCAACTGCTTCATCCCTTTCTTTGCTTTTGTATTTTTTGTTTTTTTGTCTTTTACCTTATCTTGCTTTTCTTTGGGGCTATTTTTATATTTCTCTTTTCCGGCTCATACTGGTTTTATTGCTTTCCTTATTTCCATATTATTATTCATTTTGTTTTTTCTTTTCTTTTTTTCTTCTTATGCTTAGAATCTCCTTGTTGACTCTAGTATCTGGTGTTGTTGGTTCGCTTATGGTATGCCTTCTTTAAAGCATGTTTTTTTGTCTTCCTTACAATTACTTGCTTCAGTTGTTGGTTTAGTTGCCCTTTATTTACTTAGGGCCTTACGCTTTCTATGCAATCCCTATTTTTAGGCTTCTTGATCTAGCCTTAGTAGGATTATTCAATTCCTGTTTACTTCATAGTTGTTTTTCTAGCCCTATTGCTTTTCCTAATTTACTCTTTTCTCTTCCTTGTATGCTCACTCCTACCAGGGTTAGTTTAGCTTAGTTAGTTCAATTATTTCGTATTTTAATTTGTTGTTACCGTTGTTAGTAGGTTTATTCTGGGGTTAATTGGGTTAATTAAATCTTACTTAGAGTGTTTTTTGGTTTCACCCTTGTTCTCATTTTCTTTTTTAGTTTTTTGACATGCTTATTTGTTTTACTAACCTTCAGTTTTGTCTAGTTGCTTGGTTCTCCCCTTTGTGAATTCTATTCGTTGGGATTTTTGTTCAGTATTTCGTCTTTTGTTTTTTCATTGCTTTTTTTCTTTTTTTCTTAATTTATTGCCTTCGTCTTATAGCTCTTCTGTGTTTGTTAGCTTCTTTGAAATTATTTTTTAGTTTATTAGGTGTGTTGCTCTTATTCTTCAGGGCCTTAGTTCTTTGTAGGTCTTAGTTAAGCTACAATGGTTCTGTTAGTTTGAATTGTCCACTCTGCAGACTTACATTCCATAATTTTTATGATTATCCAACTTCCCTAGTTCCTATCAGCCCACTTCCCTGTTTTTGACTTCTACTGTACTTTGTTGCACTTTGTTTCCACTTATTAGGGCATTTATTTCTATGTTAGTTGTTTTTTGTTTCTTCTTATTTTTCTTTATTACTTTCTTTTTTTTTTTTCTTCTTTCCTAATTGTTTTCTTTTATATAGTTATCAGGCTTACGGTTAATATTGTTTGTTAGGCCATTCTAGTGGGTCGGGCAGGCCGTTATTTAGCCCGGTCCCGGTTTAGTTTAAATCTTAGTGGAGAATCTACTCTTCTGATCGTAGCCTAATACTGCACTCTGTTTGTTAATCCTAATATTCTCTTTACAATTACTTTCATTTTTCTTTAGTTCATTCTTCTCTTTTGTTCTCTTCTCTTTATTTTACTTTTTTGTTTATTTACTAGCTTTCTTTAATTTGCCTTAGAATCCGTAGCTTAGTTTTCAGGATAGTATTTATTTGTAATGGTTTTGTTGTTGGGCTATGCCTTTCGTTGTGTTTTTGCAGCTTTTCTTCAGTCTGCATCAGGGCTTTGTTACCTTTTAGCTCTGCCTTGTCTAATTCTGCATTCTTAGATTGCTTCTTCGCTCTATTTGCCTTCTAATTTGCCGATTAGCTTCTTAGTTTCTTCTTTGTTTGACTAATTAGCTTCCCTGTATGCTTTTTAGCTTTTATGTCATCTTGCTCATTTTTTTTAAACTGTCTTAGTTCTTTTCTTCTATTATGTCCTTTTTTTTATTTATTATCTTCTGCTTATTCTCTTAACATTCCTAATTCACTTAGCTTATTGTTTGCTTATTAGTCTCTTAGTTATTTCCTCCCTGTTTTTTTTGCTTTTAGTAATGCTCTTTTCATATACTCCCTTTTAAATTTGAGTTCCAGTTTAGGGTTATTATCTCCTTGTTATGTATTAGGACCATTCCCTTTTTATTTAAACCCCGCCCTTCTTAATTCTTCGTTAGTTAATTCATCTTATAAGACCATTGGTTAGTAGCATTATTGTTTAGCTTAAAAATGTCATTGTTCAGTTAGCCAATGGTGTTATAGCCAGGCTAAGTAGTTGGTTAGTTTTGTTGCTTGTTTCTAGATAGGTTCTAGGCTTTTGTACTGGGTTTGATTCCTCAGCATCTGTGTTAGCATTGCGGTTCTTTTGCACATCTCAGCAAGCTCTTTTTTCTGAGATTACCTTCTCTTTCTTGTACTTCCCATCACTCATCTATTTTACTTTTAGTTCTTATTGTTCTTGTTTCGTTCTTTTTTTTCTTATTAGCTTTTAGCTTTAGCTTCTTTTCTATTAGTTTTATTTGCTTGCTCAACTATTTAGCTTTTCTCATTAGCCCTTTCTTGCTAGTTTCTTGTTAGTTTCTTTTTGTTTTTATTCGTTTAGCGGCCTTCTATTCCTTTTTGTTACCTGCCCTCTTTGTTAGTTTCTTTTATCTTCGCTGGATATTTTTGCCTTTTAGTTCCAATTTTAGTTTTTCCTTTTTTGTTTTTTTACCTTAGCACTACCTCATCCTTATTGCTTTATTAGCTCTTTGTTTTTTTTTGAGTTTTCTTTTTTTTACCTTTTTGCTTTGCATAGGTTTTTGCTTCCATAGTCCATGTCATAGTGTTAGATCAGGTTACGCTCAGCCTTAAACTTTTTGTTAGTTAGCCAAAGTTTTTTGGAGGATTTGCTTTACTTGGCTTTTAGTTGAATTTAATTCACTGTTTTAATGAGAACCTATTTTTACTGCAATACCTGAATCTGCATTAGCTTTCCGGGTATTCTATAGTTGTTCTTGTTCATTAGTTTTAAGTGCCTTATCATTTGTTAATCTTTTAGCAGTGCTTAGTTGTTCAGTTAGCTACTCTTAGTTACTTGTGTTAGTTGCTGTTTAGTTAAGATTGTTAGGTTCCTGTTTACTTGTGATCATCTTTTTTTGCCTTCTCTTTCTCCTTTTGGTTTCTTTTCCTTTTTGCTTCCTTTTATATTTCTTTTTTTTGCTTCTTATGCATGTTTTCAAGCTTATTGTTAGGTGCTTCAGTTGTTCCAGCAAGTTGCTTTTTTGTTTATTGTTGCTTGTTTCAGAACGTTGCTTTTTCCATTCTCGCCTTATGTTTGTTTTTCCTTTTCTCGTCACAGTTCTTTTCTATTTAGTAATTCCATTCTTTCTTCTTGCTTATTAACTTCTTCTTTATTTTCCTTTAATTTTTCTTGTTTTGTTTTGTTTATTCTTATCTGCTTATAACTTATTTGTTCCTAGTTCTATTTATTCTTGTTTTAGAAACTTTGTTTAATCTTAATTTCTTGTTAGTTTTCACTTTAAATGGTTTTAATTTATTGTTGGCAGATCAACTTTCTGTTGCTTCTATCCTGGGGTTTTTGGTTTATTTTTTCATCCTTGCTCTTTACCTTTTCCCGATTCAGTCATTGGTTTAAAACCTTTGTTAAGATTGCTTCCCCCAAAATTCGGTTAGAAAACTTAGTTAATTAGTCTCTTCCATGTTAGTTTTTTGTTACTTATTAGTTTCTTTCTTAGGGAATTGTTAGCTAGTCCGGTCATTAGTAGCTTTGTTAGGTTACCAAATGTAGTTACTCTGTTTAGGTTCCAGATCATGCCTGCCCTTTTTTTAGTATTGCGCTTCTCTGTTAGGCGTTTTTTGAAGTTCCTTTAATTTAGCTTCAATTTATGCTTTGTTGCTTAGCTTATTGTTAGCTTGTTAGCCTTTTCCTAATTGCTTTTTGCTTCTTTATTTTCTTTTTCTTGTTTCTTTTGCTTTTTCAATTTTTTTTTTAAGTTGTTTATTTAATTTCTTTGTTTAATCAAGTTTTTCCTTTGTTTTCTCATCTTTTTTCTTTTTACTTCCTTTCTTCTTCTTTTTACTCTTGTTAATTTACTTCATTTCTTTTACATGTTTCATTTATTATTCTCGCTAAGTTTATTGCTTATTTTTTTGATCTTTGTAGACCACTAATTCCTTAGACCAGGTTACCTTGGTAATATTTTTAGTACCCGCAGTTTTTTGGGAAATTGTGGTTGAGGATCCACTCTTGAAAGGGCACAGTTATTCAGTTCACTGTCAGGTTAGGTTGGTAGTTATTGCCCTAGGGCAACATACCAATGGGATCTGGAGTTGTGCCAGTTGACAAATTACCAAAGGACTAAATGTTGTGATTAATTGTGAGGATTCAATATGTGTTAGCCTTGTTCTTTTATTAGCTGATGTCTCTTTTTTTTTTAGCTTATCTTTTGTTTCGTTTTGTTAGTTTTTTCTTTCTTTTCCTTCATTTGTTTCTTTAGCTTAGTTTCTTCAATTCTTTATTTATTTCTTCGTTTTTTTGCTCTCTTATGGCTCTTTCTTTGTTCTTCATTTGCCTTTTTTATTTTTATTTCAGTTTCTTTCAATTTTGCTTTAAGCTTTTTTGTTTCTTTTTGCTTTAAATTCCTGCTTTGATTTCTTTTTTTACTCCTTCTTCTGCTTTTGCTTTTTTTCTTTATTCTTCTAGTTCTTTTATTTATCTTTTTTTTAGTCTGATTTCTTTATTTAAATTCCATTTTTAGTTTTTAAACCTTTATTTACTTTGAATTTCTTTTCATTAGGTTTCTTTTTTGGGTTTGCAATTTTGTTTTCAGTTTCTTGGGATGATTGGAGCTTGCAACTTCCTAGAGGAAAACAGGTTATTGGTAGTTGCAATTTATATTAGGAAATTAGTTGTTTCTTTTGAAGGCTTTGTGAAAGTATCCCTATTGAAGGAGATCCACGTTAGCTTGAAACTTGTAGGTCAGTTCTTAGACTTAAGTTATTTGTTAGTTGGGTTTTTAATTCAGGCTTTCCTATTCTTTAATTCTTTAGTTTGTCTTTTGCTTATTTTTCTGCATTTTTCTTTTTTAGCTTTTATTTTTTCGCATTTGTTGCCTTTATGCTTAGCTTTTCGCTTTGTTTGCTTCTTTTTCTTATTGTTTTTTGTCTTTCATTTTGCTTTTTGCTTTTTAACTTTTCTGCTAAATTTTCTTGCTTTTGTTAATTTTTTTTCGTTTGTTTGCTTTGATATCTTCCTTCCTTTTTGCCTTAATTTTTTCCTGTTATTTTTTTTATTCTATTTTTGTTTTAATTTACCTTGTTATTCTAGAACTTTTAACATCTTAGTATCTTCCCATTGTTTATTTTTCATTACTGTTTTATTTTTGTTAAACATTTTTTTTTTGTTTTCTTTGTTATTAGGTATTACCGAAATCTTGAATAATACTTATTTTTTAGCTTAATCGCTATTACAATTCCTGTCGGTTAGGTAGGATTGCAGTTAGGGCCACATGTTTTTGATGCTTGGTTAGGTTAGGTGTAACATTCAGAGGGATTCAGGCAGAATATAGCCTTGTTACGCTAGTGCCTGTTCTAATTAGCAGATTGTCCACTGTTCTTTCAGGTTAGTTTGTGTTGCATTTTGCTTACTTGTTTTAGCTGTTTCCCAATTACATTGTGCCACTTTAAAAGTTGCTAGTTAGCTCTTATTTAGCACTTCGTTTTTTCTTCTTAATTGTTTGCCTTTCTTTTCTATTTTTTCTCTTGTTGCTGTTTTCTTTAGTCCTTTTTATTTTTTTCACTTCTTGCATTAGCCTTTAGCCTTCTTAGGTTCTTCCTTGAATTCCTTTATCTTGTTTATTTTTTGCCATCTTTCATTCCTGTTTATACTTTCTTTCTTCCCTAAGTTTTTTTCTTTAATAGAGGTTTAATTTCCGTTGTTAATCCATTAGTTCCTTCTTTTAGTTAACCAACCTACTTTCATTTTTTAGTTTGATTGTTTTATTTATAACTTTTTTTATTTTATTTGCTTTAGGCCTTATACTCTTTTCGAGGATCCAGGGTGGTTATAATACTTATTTGTATTGCCAAACAACAATGGGTTATTTACTGTTAGGAGGTTAGTTTTAGGTTAGTTTGTTAGTTTGGTTTTTGGATTTATTTAGTCACTTCAGGTAGTTGTTGGTTTTTAAGGAAATTGGTTTTAGTTAGGCTTTCTAAGTAGCTATTGTCTTTTGATTTTCTATGCCGTAGCCTTTAGTAGCTTCCTGTTTTTTGAGTTTTTGTTTGCTTTTAGAATTTCTTCCATCTTTTTTGATTCACAGTTCTTTAGTTTTCTTTAGTTTATTCTTCTTGTTTTAGTCTTAATCTATTTGCCTTTTTTTCATTTTTTTATCTTCTATTCAGTTTTCTTCTTTTTTGTTTGTTTTCTTGCTTTAATTTTTTTTTATTATTATGCTCCTGTTTTTCTTTAGAAATTTCCTTTCTAATTCCTTTCCTGTTTGGTTCAAATCCGCTTCTCTGTCTTCTTACTACTCCTACACTTCTTTGTTTGTTCTTCTTTTGTAAGTTCTTTCTGTTTTTCTTAACTTTCTTTAAGGACTCCTCTTTAGTTCATTTGGTTTGAACGGCTTTTTTGCTGAACCCTATTTATTATTAACTTCTTTCCTTAGTGTTTTTGAATACGCGATGGTTAAATCATTTTTTTAATTTAACTTATTATGCTTTAACTGTTAGGAGTCTGTTAGCTGGAATTTTATTGCCCCACATCTTGAGATTGGGTTGTTTGTTTGAATGTTATTAATAGGCAAATTTAGTTTGGGTGCTAGGTTAGCTTGTGCCTTCTTTACCTAAGGTAGCTTCCAATTTTGGTAATTTCTTTGGATAATTTCTTTCCTTTTAGCCTTGCCGTTCTTACTTTGCTTAGCTTTCTTTCTAATTAGCTTTCTTGTTTTTTGTGTTATACTTTCTGTTGTTTCTATTCCTCCTATTAGACCTTCTTTCTATTCTGCATGTTATTTTCTTCTTATTTATATTTGCTGCTTTTGTGTCAGGCCTTTTTCATTCAGCTTAATTTGTTTCGGGTTTGGTTTATTATTTTGCCCTACATTCTTAATTTCACTTGGTTTTAAATTGTTAACCTACTTCCTCTTCTTCTAACCAATTTTCTTCATTTCTTGTATTACCATTTTGTTAATTATTTCTGTTTTGTTTAACTTATCGCTTCCTCTTTATTAATTCCCCAAAATAGTAGGTTAAAGTTACTGTTTATGCTCTTTAGGTATTAACTTGATTTGCTTTAGTATGGCAGATTATTCTGAATTCCCAGGGTTGGTTGTAATATCTTTCTAAGTACAGGAGCATTCTAACTTGCTTGGCCCTTATGATAGGGATTCTAATAGCCAATTGGGTTCGGAGCTTTTAGTATTAGTTTTTTGTTTAGAAGCAGCTTCATTACTTGTTTTAGTTTTCAGTGGCTTTGTTGGCTTAAAAATCCTTTTGTGCTTCCATTTTGTTTATCTTTTAGGTTTTGTGTTTCTTTTTGTTTTTCTATTTTAATCCTTTCTTTAGTCTCAATTAGCTTTCTTATTAGTTCCATATCTTCTTTCATTGGTAATTTCGTTAGTTTTTTTTTCTTCATTCTTTCTTGTTTTTAGTTTCTTTGCTGGTCTTGTTTTTAACCTGTTAATTTAGGTTTGGAATTATTTTGGTTTTACCTTTTCCCTAACCTCCTTTTATTTCCTTTCCAATACTTTATACCTTTCTGTCTCGATGTTCTTTCCTTCTGGATTCTTATTTTTAAAATTTTTATTTTTTTTGAAGGCCCTCGATTCTTTTAGCCTAGTAGACTTTTTTGATTGCTTGTTATGTTGCCAGCTTAGGTATGCTTATTAGTTATACTTTGGTTTGTTCTAGAGGCTTGTTAGTTCTATTACCGGGGTTCGGAGTCTACTTTGTTTTATCAATTAGCTATTTTAGGTTGATTAGCCTTTTCTCCCAGAGGTTCAATTTTCATCTGGCGTTGTTGCCAGTTCCGTCTTAAACTATTGCACTTATTTCTCCTAACTAGTGTTGCTTCCTAGAGTTAGTTTTAGCTATTATTTTAGTTATTAAATGTTTAGCCTTTTTACTTATTCTCTTAGGTTTGCTTTCTTTTAGCTTAAGCTTTGTTTATTGTTTTTTTCCTTTTTTGCCCGGGACTTTGCTTATTTCTCTGTTTTGCATTTCTGCCTTTTTTCTTAATTTTTTTTGCTATTTTTAGGGTTAGTGCTTTGTAAATTGTTTTGTTGGCCTGTCTGGCACTTTCTTTGCGTTGTTATTGTTTGCAATTCTTCCATGCTCCTTCTTTATATTCTTTAGTCCCTAGTTTTATTTCATTCATGTTGTTAAATCTTCTTTTTTTAGATCCCAATTTCTCTTTTTCTTACTTCTTTCTTCAGTTTTACCTATTTAACTTATTTGTCTATTTTGGGCTTTATGGTAATTATTGCCTTAAATTAGTTTAGTTGTTTCTTATGAGGCTTGATCCTGCGATTTCGAGATCCTGGGCTAGTTGAAACATTGGTTTTGCTTAGGGATTAATTTTTTCGAAGTTTCTAGGATTTTTGGTGGTTAGATAACCCTTAGACTTCAGCTTTAGCCTTTCCTCAGTAGCTTTTATTTAATTCCTTACTGTTTTTCCTTTTTGTAAGTTGTTTTGTATTTAATTTGCCTTTCTATTGTTCATTCCAATTCTTTTCTTGTAGTTTCTTGTTGACCATTATTCTTTCTTATTGTTGGTTACTTACTGGAGTTTTGCATGTTAGATTTATTATGTATCGGAGTTGCTTGTGGTCGCTTTTTTATTTTCTCTTGGTTAGGTTTCTTATGAGATTCTCTTTGGCAATCGTTACTTATCTTAGATTAGGCCGTGCTTGAAGTTCCTTCTTTTAGTTTATTTGTCCATAGCTTCGCTCTTTTTTTTAGCCAATTCTTTCTCTTTTTAGCTTTATTTTTGCTTATTTTTATTTATTTTTTTTATTTTTTTTGTTATTTTCCACCTTTTCCTTCAAAACCTTAATTACCCTTTTTATTTTGTATTCTTCGAAGGTTTGTTCTTATTTTAATTTTTCTTTTTGGGAAACTAAATTAAATTTTTTAGGGAAATGGATGGCTAGGTTTTCCACACCATGGGGAGGTTTTAAAGAGAGGGTTCTCAACTTTAGAGGTTTAGGAAAGGTTAGGAGTTAAATTTTCCCTTTTTAAATAGCTCTCCAGCAAATTTTTTTGCTTAGTTAATTTTTGCCATTGTTTCGTTTTTTTTTATGTTCTTTTTTTTTCTTATTATTTAATTTTTTTTGTTAGTTTTTTACTTACTTCTTTTTTTCTTTTTAGTTTTTTCTGTTTGGTTCTTTTTTTCCCTTTCATTCCATTCTTTTTTTTCTGTTTTTTTGCTCATTCTTCTTTTGTTTCTTTTTTTTTGTCGCCCAATTTTAGTTTTTTTTTTCACTATTTTCTTTTTGAACATTTCCTTTTTCCAACCTTCCTGCTTTTTAATTTCTTTTCCCTTATTTTTTTTTATTTTTTGCCTTTGAAAAATTTTATAAATTCCCTTATTTTAAGTTTATACCAATGGTTTTCCCATTTGGGGTTGGTTAGGGGGGGATGAAAAAAATTTTTCGCCGCTTGGGGAAAATCAAAGGTGCATATCTCGAACGGAAGGTCGTAGAGACATGAAAACCACCTTGTACCCCCCTATTTTCGGGTACGGGTTGATTGGTACCACCTCGAGCCTGTACAACGTTCGAGTCCGGAGATATGGCCGAAATAAAGTTTGTTTTTCCTGTATTCCGGACAGGAAGGTCGTAGAGAGTCGTGGGTGGTACCGTTGGATGCAGAATGGTCGAATTATATTAGACGAACGTGGTTTCCAAGTGTCTAGGGATGTACGGTTCGGGAGTTATTCAAGAAAACGGTCGTCCAATCAGATCGCAGCATGCTAACCTGAGTGGAAAATGACTAAGTGTCACAGCCGAAAACTTCCTCCAGAAAGTAGTTAGGAGCACGTTTCAGACCATTTGGAGTCGATTGGTAGTGATTTTGCGAGATGTTTTTTCAAAATCATATGGAGTTAGGTTAGGGTTAGGGTTAGGTGTGTGGTTTTTTCTCTTAAAATAAATAATTAAAGTGGTTAGGGTTAGGATTATTAATTAGGTTAGCTAAAATAAATGATGAAAGTGGTTAAGGTTAGGTTAGGTTAGAAGAGGGTTAGGTTGTGGGTTAGGGTTAGGGGTTAGGGGTTAGGGTTAGAAGGTTAGGGGTTAGGTTAGGTTAGGGGTTAGGTTAGGTTCTCTGCTAAGTTACATTGTTCTTCTTAATTTAGTTTTCAATTTCTGGTGCCACGGCAACGCTTTCGCCTTAGTTAGCCTCCTCAGGCCCTCAGCACCTTCTCTTTGCGCTTGTTAATTTGCTTTTGCCAATTCTTCTGCCGCCGCCTTGCTTTTATATACCCTTTTCGTTCGCCCCTCAAGTTTTTAGAAGCCTAACTTAGGTTTAAAATTCTACTCTGTTTTATTTTAGAATCCAACCAACCTTCCTTCCCTTACCTTAAACCAACCCTACCTTTCATTTACCTCATTCGTCTCAGATTATGTTCTTCCATTTCTGGGTATAAACTTATTTGTACTTATTTATTTATTTTGCTTTTCTTAAGCAGGGTATCCATTGGGACTTAACATATCCGTGAGAGAGATCCAGGGTTGGGGCTAGAATAGGGATAGGAATAGGTTAGGTTAGCACACCAACAATGGGGCTTGGCGGTTAGGCTAGGGGGAGACTAGGGCTAGGGTTAGGGGTCTGGCCAGTAGCTTATTTCAGAGAGGCACTGGCGGTTAGGTTGAGGAGTTGAAATTCCCCCAAGAGGGGAAAAAGGGGAATCACTTTTCATTTTTTAGGCAACGCTTTTCCTGGGGTTCCCAAAAAATTAGCCACAAACTTAATCTTTTTTTTGTTTTTTGTTTTTTAGCTTAAATTTTGCTTTTTTCTTTTTTTTAGTTTTTGTTTTATTTTTTTAAATTTGCTTAGCCGCCAAAAAAAATTTGCCTTAGTTAGCTTATTGTAGTTAGTTTTTTGTTTCTTGGTTTTTCTTTTTGAATTTTTGCCTTCTTTCTTATTTTTGCCCCTTTTTTTGCTTTGGTTTTTCTTTTTTAAACTTCTTAATTTAGTTTTTAATTTGGGTTGGGGAAGTCCCTTAGTTAGCCTTCCACTAGACCTTCTTTTTTATTTTTTTAATTTTTTTCCCAACTTCCGTTTTTTAATAACCCCTTTTGTTTCCCCCGTTTTTAGTTTCAATTTTTTGTTTAAAAAATTCACTTGTTTTGTTTTTGAATCCAAAAACCCCTTCCCCTTCCTTTTTTTTCCTTAAACCAACCCACCTTTTATTTACCCCTTATCTGTCTGGGTTATGTTCTTCCATTTTGGATAAAATATTTGTTTTATTTATTTATTTTGCTTTTTTGCAGGGGGCCATTGAAAAAATCCGAGAGAGATCCGGTTAGGTTTGAAAGGGGTAGGCTTAGGGTTTGGTTTGGCCCCCAACAATGGGGTTTGGTTAGGAGGGGTTAGGGGCCCGGGCGGGGGATTTCCCAGAGGAGGCACTGGGGGGGTTTAGGAGTTGAACCATCTCCTTGAGGGAAACAGGGGAATGCACTGTCTTTACTTGGACGCTGTCCCCGAGTTCCCCAAAAAAATTAGGGACTTGCTTCCAATCATTTGAGTTCTTGTTTGTTTTGTTATTTAAATTTATTTTTCTTGTTTTTTGTTTGTTTTTTTGTTTTTTAAATTTGTTAAGGTTTTTTTGTTAGCACTGTGTTAGTTTTTCGCTTGGTTTTTTCTTTTTAGTTTTGCCCTTTTTTTTTTTCATTTTATGCCTTTTCTTTTTTTAGGTTTTCTTTTTTTACAATTTTTCTTAATTTTTTTTAATTTTAAAAATTTGGGAACTTCCCTTAGTTGCCTTCCCAGAGCACCTTTCTTTCCTTTTTAATTTTCTTTTTAATTTGGGCCCTTTTCTTTATACCCTTTTTTCCCCCCCAAGTTTTTTAGTTTCAATTTTAGGTTTAAAATTCCCCTTTTTTTTGTTTTTGAATCCAATTAACCCTTCCCTTCCTTTTTTTTCCTTTTTAAAACCCAACCTACCTTTTATTTTTCCTCATCCCCCATTTGTTCTTCCCTTTCTTTGGGGATAAACTTATTTGTTTTATTTATTTATTTTGCTTTTATGAGGGGACCATTGACAACATATCCGAGAGATCCAGGGTTAGGGGAAAGGAAGGGGAGGGTTAAAACACACCAACAATGGGGTTTTTGGGGTTAGGGGGGGGTTAGGTTAGGGGTTGGGCCCAAAAAATTTAGGGAATGGGTTGTTGAGGGGTTGAACCCATTTTCCCAAGAGGGAAACAGGGGAAAAGACTGTCTGACTAGGCAGTTCCCGGG
>JAFBJY010000158.1:0-22848 GCA_016801885.1 Toxotes chatareus | reverse complement strand
ATCAAGAGTCACATGCAAGACTGAGAGAACAGGTAATAAGACACAGAGAGAGAGAGAGAGAGAGAGAGATCAGAGTCCACGGTGAAATAAAAACAGACAGCTCTCCACCTGCTCAGTTTATTTTTTAACTGAGTCTGAAAACTGACTCAGAGACTTTGAAAGTAAATAATAATAATGTTGTATTAATACTCACCCTGCCTCAGCCTTCAGTTTTCCTCCTCCTGCTCTGTTTTAGTTAAAATGGAGTCTGAACTGACTGAACACTCTCAGTTTTACCTGCTCTCCCCTCTACATTTACACAAGTGTGTCACACACACAGGTAAATGTAAATGTAAAGGAAAGCAAAGCCTCATGTGTTTGTCCTTTGATGCCTTTGATGTATCAACATTCTACAGCCTGATGTCACAGGCTGCAGTAAATGGACACACAGCCAGAGACAAGTTCAGAAGTCAAACAGGAGCAGAGACAGTTGGACTGGACAGGACTTGCTCATGATTTAGGAAGAAAGAAGCACCTGTGATATTTCTGCACAATTGTTGACAAGGAAGGGAGGAGCTACTGCTGTTACAAGGACAAGAGGAAACTACAGGAAAGTCCAGATCACCTCCAAGGTTTTCAGTGAGTCAGTACATGTTAGTAGTTCATGTCAGTGTTTAGAAGTTAATGTTTTGAAATGTTTTGTCCAAATGATATGTTTGTGAAATTGGGACGACAAGTAATCATACCCATAAGCCCAGCGGTTTGATTATTGTGCTTATCATTCATGGACAATATTGAGTTTTTTTTAATGCTGATCATGACTGTGAGATATTCTCATGGTTGCTCAACTTCTTAACTTTGTTTTGGTGTGATGCACTGTAGTTTGTGTTAAAGGAAAGGATTTCTAGGAAGTCTGTACTGTCTGCAACAAGATCCTTTCTAAAGAAATTCTAATGGAAATGATGGAGCATAAAATCCACAGTCCCTGTCCTGTGGAAAAGTTGACTTCAGAGTTGAAAAGAAGCAAACATGAGGCTTCAACAGTCTGGAGTAGATCAAGTTTCTATCTTCCAGGTATTTTTAGTCCAAATTCCCCTCTTTGTGTTTCTACACCTAATGTTTCCTTGCAAAGCTGTGGTGGAGAGATAAGAAACACAGAGAGGAAATTCTGCACTAAAAGACAAACATTTGAAGATACACACTTGATTCTGTTTAACAATGCTGATGAAGTTTGGAATTACTATTTGCACAGAAATAGGACTGTGGATTTTGTGGCCTATCATTTCCACAGAAATTGTTTAAAGAAGGGATCTCCTGGCAGCCAGTATGGACAGCAGGAAGAATTAGATCAAACACCAGTGCTTTGAATGTGGAAATGGGAATGTGAGTATATCTTTAAGTGATTTGGGGTTTTTATGCCTTTTATTATGGACAGTAGAGATGACAGGAAATCAGGTGGAGGCAGAGGCATCAATGTTTCCAGTGGAAACTGAATTAGAGATGTTGTGGTAGATGTTCAAAAGCTTAAAGGTTGTTACAGAGGTGCCCTGAAAAGTAGCATATTATGGGGTTTTGCGTTCATGGAGATATATATACATTGACAATTGGACGTTATTACCAATCATTGTAACTTATTTGGAACCTTTCTGTACATACATAGGGTCATTGGTAAATCTTTGGTCTGGGCCCGCTGCTTTCCGTGGGTGTGTTTCTGCAGAGCAGCCTGCACCTCCACTGATGTCACAGAGAGCAGTGTGTCCTGTGTCCCCTCTGTGGCCCACAGCTCCCTCTCGGTTGGTCGGTGTTGGCAGCGCCAGCGATCATAAAACTCGTTGAGCTCATCAGGGAGTGTGATGTAGTTGGAGACAAGTTTTTCTCTCTGTAGTCTGTGATGAGCTGGAGTCCCTGCCCAACTGTTTCATCATTTATCCAGAAGTTTCTATAGTAATGTGATCATTATTCTGTGACTGTGACAGGAGGAGTTCAGTGAATTGATGTGACTCGTCTGTGCTCTTTCACTGCTCATTTTAATGAAGTATATATTCCATCTCTGTATTATGATATTGGATTGTAACTCAGCTTTACCACAACACTGTCATTGTACACCTGTATGTTTTGTTCACCGTGTTGATCCATCTGTCTTCCTGTATTCATTCTCTCACTACAACCACATACACTAAATACACTAAACTGTAGTAAACTGTGGAAAAGCAAATCCATTATGTGTGAAACATAATGTGGCTGGATGATGTTCAGAGGAAACAGATTTTCTGAATGAATGAGGTAATGAAGTTTATTAACAGCAGTGGAGGTGGGAGACTGGGGTTTGTATCCAGAGTCCACTCTGTGGTTAGGTTTGGTATTTACAGCTATTTAACAATACACACAAGCTAACTTGCATACGGCCTAATACAAATGTCCCACACACACATTTCATCAGAGAGACCAGCTCTCAGAAATAAGTCCAGCAGTGGAGACAGTCCAACAGGCTCCACATGTTTCTGTGCTGAGAGGAGACTGTACTGAAGCTGTCAGCTGTACCATCAGCCTCTGAGGCTGCTCTGCTCTCTGTGTCACACACTGCTACTGTACATGAAGACTGCTGTCAGCTCGGCTCAGCTCCACTCATCACTAACTTCATTTAGAGCAAACAGAGCTCTGCTGTAACAGGAAGCAGCAGAGTCAGAGGCTTCGCCGGGATCCACACGGTGTGTGTATCCAGAAGTAAAGCATGGTGTCCTTTAATCAGCTGCAAAAGCTCCGCGCTCTTCCCTGACGAAGCTCCGTGTCCAGCGGTTCATTTCCAGAAGAGAAAGCGCTGCAGATGAAGCCGAGCGGAGGAAGAAATCCCAGTGTGAACGCTGCTGATGAACACAAGAGCTGGAGACTCTGTCGCTGCTTCTTCTGCTGCTTTCACACGGACATTAGCGACCCCTACCGGAACTGTTATCCAGAGAGGAAAAGACTGTGTCTGTGTGTGAGTCCTCTGTCTCTGTCCCTCTGTGTGCTCAATATGTTGCTACTAAAGCAGCGTTTCATGGTTCAGGACTGACAGCAGGACTATTCTGGACAAGTCCAACTCATTTCATTCAGCACCACAACCATGATTTGTCACATGGAGTGAAGTGAAGCCAGTGAAGAGGAGGGGAATGGGAGGAGGAAGCAACACAAAGTGTTTGCTGGTCTCTGATGGGATCTTAGCCAGCAGTTTGTCTCTGTTTTTCTGTCTCTGCACCGTTAAACATTCATACTTAGGTGGACAGTCACAGTGGACACTGTCTAATGTCCAGAGGAAAAAAAAGTTCTTTAATCATATATTAAAGCTGTGTGATGTTCACTGACACTGACCATGTGTAGTTTAAATACATGCGTGCAAGTTTATTTTCCTTAAGACAGAAGATGAGCTGATTAATGCAGGAAACAACATGAGTCAGACTCAAGTATCTGCCTTTATAATTCTAAAAAAACATGAGCTGAGGACAAAAGGTAAAGACGACAGCTCATATGGGAAAATTGGCACATTAAGTAAACATATATTATTTGTGTGAATATATTCAGTCTAAAATCCTTCTAGTGTATCTACAGGAGCTGATTAGTCCCATATATACAGTGGTGTTCCAGTATATGTCAGAGGTCAAAGTGAAGACAGTCTAGTTGGTCTCATTGGATAAAGCCAGTTATCTGTGTGCAAACAAGTGTGACAGTAGATTTATTCCACTTAGTTCTGTCAGAGCCACTGAAGCTGTTTCTTTACTTTTTATTCTTCCCTCGAGCTGCAGTGAGAACATCTACAGAAGAAACATTATTATTATTATTTACTGTCCAACACAGTAAAGTGTAAATGATGGACATTTACTCAACACAACTTTTTATTTCCACTGTCACAGGATAGAAAGAACAAAGAACTTCACTAAGATCCTTGTTTCATAATTCATTTCCAGCCCACAGTGTTTGTGTCCTCCAGCAAACCTTTGGACGTCAGTGTGTCAAGCTGATGTTGGTGAATCTGAGGCTGTGTTGACTGAGAGAAGAAGCTGTGAGATCTTTTAGACCCTGAGGACTCACTCTGGACTGATTTGATAGATGCTCCACAAATAAAAGTGCTTCTCCACTCAACTAACTACTGCTCCTCATAGGGACTGTCTGCAGGAACTGAAGCTGCTTTTGGTCAAAGAGATATTCATGTGTTCACTGTTCACTCAGGACCATTCAGCTGGGTTGGTGAATTCAGCACCAAGGACAGCAGCAGCTATTTTAATCCTGTTGCTGTAGATTTTCCTCAACTCCAAACAATGTGGACTGTGAAGTGAAGCATTAACAACCTCTCAGTCAGCACCATGGAAAGAGGCAGAGACGACTGCTGTGGCCTCGGTGTTAGTCTGCAGATTTTAGATCTGATGTTGAAAACTACTGTTGAAAGATGAAAAACTTCACCAACACTGAACATTATTCACAACCTCACTGACAAGAAAAACACTATACACTGAAACACTGACATTGATTCAATTGACAGTTTTATTGCTTCATGATGCATCTGCTTCATTGATCTGATGTATTTCTCTGTGAGTCACATTGTACTATAATCTGTGCAGATGTTCCAACTAACATTCAGTATCTTCATCCACAGAAACTCCCCCACTGGCTCACAGAAGACACAGAGACAAAAAGGTGAAGCTCCCATTTACCTGGACACTGAGACACTGATTCACTTCTTCTCCTCAGAGCTGCTGAACTGTATGCATGTCAGTGTTTAGTTCATTTAGTGAAATGTTTTGTTCAGATGATTTGTTTGTTAACTTGATGTGATATTTATGTCACACTCTGCTCCAGCCCATGGACTCAGTACTTTTCCACTGCCCTGCTCACACCACACCCTCTCAGTCACTGTTCACACACCTGCTCTCACTCACTAATCACACACCTGCTCTCACTCACCAATCAGCTAACCTACCAGTATATATTCTCCAGCCTCACACTCACTCAGTGCCAGATTGTTCTCTGCCATGCAAGACTTTCCAGCGTTTACCTGCCTGTCTTCCCGGTACCGACCCTGCCTGATTACGACCTGCCTGTTTTTCCTGATCCCCGGTAAATTACCTCTGCCTTCTGTTTTGACCACGAGCTCAGCCTGTCTCTCTCTGGACTGTTTGCCTGATTCTGCCTGCCTCCCTGTTACTGAACTTTTGCCTGCCTCGACCAAGCCTTTTGCCCAGCCCGTGAACTGTTTTGTGTGCCAGTTAATAAACCTATTAACTGATCATCAGTTCATTGCCTGTTTTGTACTGCACTTGGGTTCATACCATACCCGTCACAATTTAAGCACACAAGAACACGATGTTCAGCCCAAAAGTGTTTGGGCACACACACAAAAAGTAGCTGTTTTAAATATTTCCATCTTACATCTTACTCAATGTTGGACAGGAATGGACCTATAAGTGATCAGACTCAGTAACAGCCTTTATCAGATGATGGATAGTCAGAGAATTCTCGTCAGGTGGATAAGGTGATTTTGATTGCTTCTTGTGCTTGGATTTGTAGAGAAATCGAGATGATTATTGTCCTATTAAACATTGGATTTATTAGTGGTGTTTTAGCATGTATAAAGACACACTTTTATATGGGTTGGTGTTGCTTACGGCCATACCACCCTGGGCACGCCCGATCTCCCTTATCTTGAAAGATAAGTAGAGTAGGGCCTGGTTAGAAACTTGGATGGGACACCACCTGGGAATACTAGGTGCTGTAAGCCTTTTATCTCCATTTTGATTCAAAATAAACAAAAATATCATCCCTAAACTAGTGTGGTTCATCTCCATCTTGTGAGGTGGCTTTGTTGGTTCAGAGTTATATGTCAACTTTGCAGTCTGTCCACAAAGCGGCAGTGTTGCTCTGCAGAAGCTCTCTGAGGGTGAGGCTCAGCCATTGCACTCCGGCTGTGCTGACCCCTCATGAATTCCCCAAATGTGGGAATCTCGACTGCATAATTTCTGGTAGTGGGGACTGCGTTCAGCGCTCTCCCTGAGCTGGTATACTTTATTTTTAGGCTTTGGTGGGGATGCTGGCGTCTTTGAGACAAGAAAAGTGTAGCACGTGGGCCTTTGCTTTCTTTCCCAAGAGACAGCTTGACTAGTGGCTTTGTGGACAGACTGCAAAAGCTGACATATACAACTGCAGCTCATACTTACCTGGCTGTGTTGCTGTGCTGACCCCTGCGAATTTGAATGTGAATGTGACCTGTTAAAAGCTCCAGCTTCAGTAAATAGATTTTTAACCTCCAACACTTTGCTCTGAAGAGTCAGTGACAGGCAGCTGAGTGGAACCAAGCAGAGAGGAGAAGTCAGTCATTGTGACGTTCGCCTCCACACGTTCGCCTCCACACACTCCTCACACAACCACAAAGCAGGTGGAGAATGTGTAACAGTGTGTGTATATGTGTCCTTTCACAGACACAAATATTATCACTGTTATATTTGGAGGAACAAAGTGGTGACGAGTGATCTCACAGACACAGAGAGCAGCAGTGTGGACAGTCTGTAGGAGGGTGTGCATGTGTTTGCCTGTTTGAGTGTTTCTGACTTTAGGAGCATGTAGAAAGTTTGTGTTTTATCTTTGATGTGTTCGTCTTTGCTAAATGACCCATTTGCTTCTATCGTCTCTGTATGTTGATGATACTGACATGAAAAGTAAAGCTGAAGGTGAAATGAAGGAGATGCAGAGAGACAGTACAGGAAGGAGTGAGTCTACATAGAGACAGATGAAAGGAGGGAGAGAAACAGATGGAGGAAGGAGAAACATGAAGTGGTGAGTTTTCAATACACTGAATAAAAACACAGCTTTCCCTCATACTTTATATTTTTAAATGCACATCAAAACATTTGAGATTTTTAAATCAGCTCATGAGTCATTTTAAAATTCATTCCTGATGTCAGGAGTACTAGCTTTTTCTGGGGCTTTTATTTTCCATGGTCCAGAATAAACTTTAAAGATTAAACTAAGATGCATGAATGAAAGTTCACTCCATCTCTGTGTTTCTCTGTTAGTGTTGATGAAATCAGTACAGCAGGTGTCTCTGTCTGTTTCTAGTTCTGCTTCCTTCATTGGAGCAGAGCTGTTTTCATCCTTCATGTCTCCACCTGTCTGATCCTATTAGATCACAACACGTCTGCTGAGCTGATCAGCTCTGTAGCCCAGCAGATGGTGAGCTGATGATCCTTCATGATGGAGAAAATGAACATTTAATCAGCTGATAACAGAAATGAGATTGGTTTTTACTTCTGTCAAGGGAATTTATAGAATCTGTTTTGTTTGTGATCAAACTGAGATTTTATTTATTTTTAAATTCCAGTAACTGTAAACAGCTTCTGAAGAAATGAAGCTTATACTTTTCCTGTAGTCCTCAGTTTAAATGAAGGACACATCCTCACCTGATATGAAGTCAGAGTTTGTTCTATGGGACAGCCAGAGGGATGGTGTGTGTCCCGTCAGTGTCCAGTAGTTGATCCACAGCTGGACAGCTATCCTCCCTCCCAGCCTGTCTTCTGTCAGAGGGCTGGAGCTGCTCTCTTGTGTCCTCTGTCTTCTGTCCTTCAAACCAGGACAAAGCTCCATGTCTCCTTTAGTCGTCTCACTGTCATTGTCCTGCTGTCTGCTGTGACAGAGTAACAGAGCTTTAAATAAGATCTGTGATATTTTACAGAAACCGTTCTGAACCTTCACTGATTTATTACTTTTATTTCATGCATCCAGGTAAAGAGATATGTTTTCTTCATCTTGAGTCAAATCATGAATGATTTATTTTCATCTGGTTTACTTTACTTTTCAAAAACTGTGTGAGCATCTGGAACATGAAGATGAGGCTAGTTGCTTTAATCTCTGCCTTTCTTGATAAGAATCATTTCTTTGGCACTGACAGGCGTCTGTTGATGTTGCAGGTTCAGTAATTATTCATCTTTTTCTCACCCTCCTCCGTTTCCTCCTCTCATCAGTTTTTCTTCTACCACCTGCTTCTTCTTTGCTCTTCTAACTGAACAGTGACAGACGTTATTCTCTCAGGTGTGAACCAGTGTGCAGCTGCTTGTGCAGTGAATAATGTAGTGATGAGTCTGATTATGCAGCAGGTAGTCGTTCATTCATCAGCCCAAAGGTTAAATTAGCTGAAACCAGACATTTACTGGTTTGATTCACATGAACAGAGTTTTGCTTTGGGAAATTCCCAAAAGTCACAAGTTTGTAGTGGATGAAGATTCTCTCCACATTCTGATACATCCACTGATTCATTTTATCTGTTTTTCAAAAACCTCTGAAAAGAAGAAAACAAAGGAAAATGTTCTTCACAGCTGATTTTAGTCTTCAAATATACAAACATTGTTTCTCCTCTTTCAAAAAGTAAAACAACAGAAACATTAAACTCTTTTTTTGCATAAATCATGATGAATTATCATTGATGTTTATTCCTCAGTGCTGGTGCAGATGTTTGAGAAAATGATTTACATTCTGCATCTACATGCTGCATGACTGTGTTTGAACTGGTTTGAAGTCCAGACTTAACTGGCTGTGTCATAAACCACAGTGTTTGAAGAAGGATGTGTGCAGAGCTACAAAGCTAAATGACTTTGATTTGATTTGATTTGTTGGGTATTTGGTTGATTGTCGACTGTCGGACATGACACAAACCTAACATTTCCTTCAGCATATGAAATGTATTCATTTTTTTCTGAAGCTTATGTTTTAGACTGTGTGATCAGTACCTTCATTTCTATAAGTATAGTTGTTTTGAACACACTGCAGTGACTCAGTAACTCAAAGAACTTACTGCTTTTCTCAGATGAATAATCAAGTGATCAAAAAAAGTCCCTTAGTCATTTATGATAAATGTAAAATGAAGAATCAGCTTTGTTTTCATGGTTTCTTTCACTGACTGAACACTCAGGACAAGTATCAGGTAGTTTTCACAAACTATGATGAATCACTGTTGGACTTTAAAGTTTCTCTCCTCCATTGCTCTCTCAGCTCCTTCTTTTCTCTTTGTCCACCCACTTTCTCTTCCTCTCGTTCCTCTCTTTGTTATTCAGGGACACTTGTATTTTCTGTGTGAAGTTTTCAGCTCCTGTCTGTTAGAAGTGTCAGATAATATTCTGCATTTTTCCACCTTGGAGTAGAACTGCAGTGGAAACAGTTTTCAGCAGCTGGACTGAAGTAGAACCATCATCTCTGTCTCTTCCTCCACATTCAATCGTGCTCTCACATGTTTGACTTTCTGTCTTTTTGTAATTGTTGCTGCTTTGCTCTGATTTTAACATGATGCAGTTCATGTCTGGTGTCTGATTGTTTGTTGTCTCGTGTTTTGCACCATCCTGAACCAACTTGTTGATCTTGAATTGCAGGTAGAACGTGATGCTAATGAGCTGTGACAGTGTTTAACAGTGTGTGCAGCTCGGCAGTGTGTGAGCACATATCTGTCCATGTCCATTAATGCTGTCAGGTGGTCCTCTGTCTCTTATTGCTGTTATATTATTTAATCCACTTTCACCATCAGAACAACTTGTTATCACATTAAACAGCAACAACTTGACATTATGTCCAGGTCTCACTGAGGCTCATGGTGTCACACAGGCTGTTTTTACAGTGAAAGCACTGAGGGACAATCATTTATGATGGTTGGATTATTGACAAGCAGAAAGTCTTACAGGATGTTGATGAGACAGACAGGATGGATCAGGGAAGATGATTCCACTGTCCTCTGCTGCTGAGTGTGTCTGAATAATGAGACTCTATACTGATGGAGTAACTGTTGCTTAGAGGTAAATGTTCTGTTAGTCTCTGAGAGTCAGTCACATTAATTACAAGGAAAAAAGTGAAGTAATTAGTTCATACAAGTGTGAGAACAATTAGTGTGTAAGCAGCATGGAACAAATCTGTGGCTGCTGCGTCTCCTTTAGCTGCTTCTCTGCTGCCATAGTGAGGTGAGAAGGACTCTGAAGCTGCTGCACTTCACACTGTAACAGCTGCTGCTGTCCTTGGTGCTGAATTCACCAACCCAGCTGAATGGTCCCGAGTGAACAGTGAACACATGAATATCTCTTTAACCAAAAGCAGCTTCAGTTCCTGCAGACAGTCCCTATGAGGAGTAGTAGTTAGTTGAGTGGAGAAGCACTTTTATTTGTGGAGCATCTATCAAATCAGTCCAGAGTGAGTCCTCAGGGTCTAAAAGATCTCACAGCTTCTTCTCTCAGTCAACACAGCCTCAGATTCACCAACATTAGCTTGACACACTGACATCCAAAGGTTTGCTGGAGGACAGAAACACTGTGGGCTGGAAATGAATTATGAAACAAGGCTCTTAGAGGTCAGGAGCTTTGAACTCAGCAGTAGACATGAGTGGACTGAACTCTGTAAAATGAATCTGAATTTTTCTCTCTAATGAGAAAATGCAATGCAGAGGACATGTTCTGACAGAGGAGGTTTCTCAGGTTAAAGTCTCTTTCTAGACTTTGAAAAAACCAAAAAATATAACGATAATTGTGTCACAACACACACACACACACACACACACACACCTGGTATCATGTGGACAGTAATAATGTATGAAAGCTTTCAGTGTGAGTGCAGAAATCATTTCCATTTCCTCCACCTGACCAGTTTGACCAACATGAAACAGACCTGACTTGTCTCTGAGAATCAGCTCACTTCTCTACAGAGCCCCTAGAGTGACATGGGGGGAAAAAATTAAATGTTTCTAGTGAGTATGAAATACTTTGTGGTGCACACGACAAAGTATCTTGTGCATATGAGAAACCTTAGGTTAAGCACAGGCAGTTGTGCTTCCTGTGCGTCTGCCTCTAGGCTCATTAAGATCATTAACCTCAAAGAATGGCTGCAGAAGTGGACTTATACTCTGTCCTGAAAACACAAAATATACCTGATAGTGTCATCAACCAACTAAAAGATGATATGGTAAAGATAAATGTTAACTTTAGTGACATAAAGTAAGCAATACATGTCTGGCCTAATGATGCTGGCTTTCTCTACCTGCTATGTTAATGTAATTTTACAAATGTTTTTGATGTGTCTTGCTTATTACAGATCGATATCAACATCATAGGTGTTATGGCAGATGAGGAGTTAGGACAGTACATCAAACGATATGGGGACAGACTTGCAGTCAGAGCATTTTGTCCTTAAAGAACTGTGACAAATGAAAAGTCAGGAGGACTGGAGACAGTGAAGTCTGCTCTCATGCAGAGAGTTAGAGACAGGCTCAGGGAACAATGGAAAACTCCTGCCAACAGAGACACACAGGGCTCTGGTATTGTTGGCAATAAACATGCAGTCAAAGCCTCCCGGCAGGTTGAAATGGGATGGCTCCACTTTGATAACGGCACTTATCACCAGATCAAAAGAAGAAATGGAGGTGGAACACGACACCTGTCAGTCCAGAAATCAGTAACTATGGGTGAACTGCTGAAGACGGGCAAGGGCTTGTTTTTTCTAAATGGATTTTCATCCAAAGGGTCAGTGGAAGACTTCGAGTTTGTTATTGGTGATTACAGTCACAATGCAGTATCCCCTGAAGTCACAGTGAGCCAGCACAACCTCCAAGGTTAAAGACGTAATACTTCTCTCTGATGCATCATCAGACTTTGAGCCCACAGATGAGAGGCCACTGAAGACAACTTATCTTCTGCCACATTTCTGTTATCAATACATTCTGTACATACTGAATATGATTGATGCTCTGAACATCATCCAGCCACATTATGTTTCACACATAATGGATTTGCTTTTTCCACAGTTTACTACAGTTCAGTGTATTTAGTGTATGTGGTTGTAGTGAGCGAGGGAGTGAGAGAATGAATACAGGAAGACAGATGGATCAACACGGTGAACAAAACATACAGGTGTACAATGACAGTGTTGTGGTAAAGCTGAGTTACAATCCAATATCATAATACAGAGAGGGAATATATACTTCATTAAAATGAGCAGTGAAAGAGCACAGACGAAGTCACATCAGTTCACTGAACTCCTCCTGTCACAGTCACAGAATAATAATCACATTACTATAGAAACTTCTGGATAAATGATGGAACAGTTCCTCATTTTCTCTGACCAACAAGAAAATGTGTTTTTCTTTGAATCTTGAAAATCTTTAAAACGAGTTTTGTGGAGAAAAAAGGCAAAATGACAGAAGAAATTTTCTCCTCTCTCTTCAAAACTTTCAAGAGTCATCATGAAGAAATAAAGTACATCATTGTGTGGTGAATGGTGAACTGGAAACACAGAGCCTGGAAATGACAGAGTCAAACTGGCTCTTGTGCTGTAATTGTGGTCATAATAATAAAATTCTACAGCTGCTGCAGTGAGAACTTTTCCTTCATCCTTCTTTTCCATCAAAATGTCAAGATGATTTTGTCAGTTCCCTAAACACCTCACACACACACACACACACCATCATGGAGAATATAGGACTTAGAGCAAATCAGGATCTGTATTGATCATTCTTCATTGTTTTACCTGATGCTGCTCTGACATAAACTATAACTACTTGCAGAACAAAGTGTGTGTGCATCTTAAAATAAGGGTTAGTCGACACATTAAGGTCTCATCTATCTGCACAAACAAATCTCTCTTGTGGTCTATTCATCCAGTCAGCTAATAATATTCACAGTTTCATAGAAAACAAACAGAAACATAATGTATCACACAAGCTGCTCCACATAGACCTAGCATAGCATTTGGAGTTTCAGTCTATGAACCTTTAAACATATCAGCTCTCACACTGACTGAGGCTGAATTCTGAACAGCTACAAGATTTGGAGCTTAGTGACCATCATCAAAAGACAAGGAAACATTTAAAGAATGAATGTTGAAATCCATTTCCTCATATGAAATAGTTTCACTGCTTAATAATTAAGATCCTTCAACAACTAGGACTTAATACAGTCCTGTAGATGAGCTGCATGGAGCTGAAAACAAGAATCAGAGCTGAGAGTCTAAAGTGGCAGAGTTAAACTTCCAAACTTATTCTGTCCTCACAGTCATCAACAGTTTTCCTCCTACACTCAAAACACTGCAAATGAAAACTCATCCAAATGCATCACATGCCACCTCAAACACATCAACATATTTTAGATTCCAGTTTCAGGACTAAGGTTTTCAAGGCAGGAAGAATTCTCAGCAGCCTAAATTTCCTCCACAGTGAGGAAATCACTGATTGTTTTACTGTCCCTTAACCAAAGAGGGTGAACATGAACACAGCCTGAAATGTTTGTGCAACAGCTGATCCAGCTTTAAGTCCTACGACTCATTCTGGAGATTTACTACAGGACATAATTGTATTGCACTGGAAATGAACTAAAATCAAGGCTCAAAGCCAAAAGGAGATTTGAACCTAGTGTTCAGTATAAGACACAAGTGGACTCAGTGATAGGTAAATGTAAGAAGGCTGAAACTTTAAAGTGCAATAATAAGTAGATGATTGTAGAAGTGGAAACAGTGTGTGCTGGTTAGTTTGCATTGGACTGGGAGATTATTTCTCCTGAGTCTTAAACTGTGCTTCTTTGTTTTTAGGCCAAATCTTGAGAGATGATGAAAGTGATTCACACATTGGAAATAAGAAGATTTTACCAACACATCAAACTGTTTCCTGTTCACAGCATTTAAAACAGTTTGTCTGTGAGAAGCAATGAATATTGTGTTTTCTATATGGAGCTAAATGTATAAACATTTCACCCACTGCTGATTGTCTGTGGAAATGAAGTGAGATGTGTTTGTGCTGTGTATAAATTTCACACCCTGTTGAAGCTGGTGGAGAAGAGCTGCATCTCTCTGTGTCTTATCTGGATTCTACTCTTGACTTTTTCACTGAGGTGATGCTTCTCCTCTCTCCATCTTTAATTCAAACTCAGGTAATGAGCTCACAGTCTCAGCTTCACATGGACAAAAGTTTGTCTTTAGGTTATTGTTTATTGATGCAGTGAGGTTTGGACTCTGTATTTAATATGGATCATATGTGACTTATTATGAAAACCAAACTGTTCCCAAGATCAGTGTCTTCTTAACAGGCCTGAGTCTGACAGCTGAACATTGAGGCTGAAATCCACACAGCTGCTTTGAAGTCCTCCATCAAGTATCATCATACATCACAGACCTCACCTACAGTACATTGATGGAACTTCCTAAAATAACACACAGCACTCTTCACTTTGTGCTGTGACGTCCAGAACTGGAATATTTACAGTAAAGTCACAGATACTATTACACTCTGATCTTAATGACTCCCCGGAGCTCCAGGTTCTCCTGTTGTTGGTCTGTGTCTGTGACTCCACCAACAGTGGACTGACACTGGACTTCTAGCTGATTGTGTGAGACCCTATGGGAGAAAACCCACAAAAAAAAAAAGAAAAAAGAAAAAGAAAACTCCACAGCAGTGGAGGTGCGGGCTGCTCTGGAAAACACACCCATGGAAAGCAGCGGGCCCAGACCAAAGATTTACCAATGACCCCATGTATGTACAGAAAAGTTTCCAAATACGTTACAATGATTGGTAATAACTTCCAATTGTCAATGTATATATCTCCATGAACGCAAAACTTTCATTTTGGTTTCAAAAGAGAAAATATTGTTTAGGATGTAGAGAACTTGACTGGGGCCACAAGAGACAAGGAGGCGTGGCTTCCAAAACCACAGCACAAGCTTTCCAAAGAAATATACCAGCTTCCTTATACTAAACTGAGAAGGTGAGTGACATCTAAAATCAATATACTCCTCGTTCTAACAAATAGTGTTTTCCATTGTGGAGGTGTACTCACATTAAGCCATGCTGTGAACAGCCACTATCACTGCTAACTCACTGAGAAACACATTTCATTTTCTTACAACCTTTTCATACTTTTAAAGAAACAACAAAAGTTTGCTTTGCATTAGTAGTAACATAACAGCTGTGATGTGGCTGAAAATGATCAGTAAACAGTGAAATAAGGCTGATATCTGAAAGTCCAAACTGGAACAGAGGAGTGAAAGTAAACCCCAGATCACAGAGGTTCAGGAAGAAGAGGGGAATTTTGAACTAAAAATACCTGGAAGATAGAAACTTGATCTACTCAGACTGTTGAAGCCTCATGTTTGCTTCTTTTCAACTCTGGAAGTCAACTTTTCCACAGGACAGGGACTGTGGATTTTATGCTCTATCATTTACATTCAAATTTCTTTAGAAAGGATCTTGTTGCAGACAGTACAGACTTCCTAGAAATCCTTTCCTTTAACACAAACTACAGTGCATCACACCAAAAAAAAAGTTAAGAAGTTGAGCAACCATGAGAATATCTCACAGTCATGATCAGCATTTAAAAAAACTCAATATTGTCCATGAATGATAAGCACACAATCAAACCACTGGGCTTATGGGTATGATTACTTGTCGTCCCAATTTCACAAACATATCATTTGGACAAAACATTTCAAAACATTAACTTCTAAACACTGACATGAACTACTAACATGTACTGACTTACTGAAAACCTTGGAGGTGATCTGGACTTTCCTGTGGTTTCCTCTTGTCCTTGTAACAACAGTTCTGGTTCTTTCTTCCTAAATCATGAGCAAGTCCTGTCCAGTCCAACTGTTCCTGCTCCTGTTTGACTTGTGAACTTGTCTCTGGCTGTGTGTCCACTTACTGCAGCCTGTGGAATGTTGATACATCAAAGGCATCTAAGGACACACACACACACACACACACACACACACACACACACACAAACACACACATGATATGATTGATAACTTTGCAGTGGTTATGCTTTTTTCTTTGATATAAGCCAAAGGTGTGTATTTTTTAAGATTTTTTTATATTTCAAACACAAATCCCATATTACTCTATTTTTACACTTTGTAACCTAAATTGTTACACTGGTCCTGATAAGGGACGAAAGTGTCCTCTTCAAAAAATGTCATAAAAATCATATATATTAATATATTTTTCTACTTTTTTTTACATAAATATTTTAATCAACTTCAGTCCTGATCATAAATACCAAATATTTAATTATTTTCAGATTTTTAACCCTTTTAAATGCCAGTGTTTGTGATGGCATCACAATGCCAATTGATAGTGCAGTCTCCTTTTACTCTTTGAAGCAGCAACTTAGATTGTTCTAGAAATAAAACACAAATGAAACATAAGAAAAAGTTTATTTTCAACAAAGAAAGACTAAACAAATTGGAACAAATTAACAATTTGGAACAGTAATGTACACCTATGGCATGACACCCAGAGAACACAGAATATTAGAATATGAAATCAGCGAAATTCAACTCTGCTCGCCTTTCTGTGTGTATGCACAAACATATGTGTGAGTTCAGTTCTCTCATCTGCACAGGAAGTGCAGTACAGGGATGTGTGAACTTTGCAAATGTACTTTCCACACGTGCAGCAGGTGTTGGTGGCCTTCCTCCGCTGACGAGTGCACTGCATGCACAGTCACCTTTTATGGGATTTGGAGGTCCCTGTGTGCCCACTGACACTGGCACCGTCCTCTCCTTTTTGTGGCCCTCATGCTTCTGCCACCATGGCAGCAGAGCTTGGTCTTGTGGGGAGCCGCTGTCATTGTTGGAGTTGTGGAGTGACCCAAGCCATTCCCAGCTCCTCCAGGAAAATCTGGCGCTTGTACAGTTTGCTCTGGTTCCAGGCCGGATCCACAGCCATCCACAGCACAAAGGAGTTGAAAGCAGAGACATCCAGGATGTTGTAAAACAACGCCAGGGAGCCACGGCGAGCTGTAGGTACCTACACACTGGAGAAAAAAGAAAAATAAATTAAATAGGCTATTCTTCTGAAAGAAATACACAATAATAAATGCACTAAATGTATCTCAGACAAGCACATAAATTCCAGTAATGGCTCTTACCTTATCCAGATTGTCCACAACGCCTTTGCAGCTGAATTATTTTTTGGGCTTCTGGTGGGCCTCGTCGCTAATGGCTGGCTCCTGGTGTACAGTGCTGAGCAGCAGCATGTTCTTGCCACGCTTTGGGATGTAGGAGACAGCTGTGTGGGTCTTTGTGAAGCAGAAGGTGGAGGACAGGATGGTTCTCTGCTTGGTCTGGAGCAGGATCGGAGGAAGCTCTGGCTTGTTCGATCTGTCCCAACCAGGCCCATCTTCCGTTTTAGCAGCTCTTCCCAAGTCCATATGATGTGAAAAAATTATCACGTCACCATACGCCCTGCCAGTCCTTCTGTCAGCTCTAGAACCACTCTCCTTCCCTGACTAACCTCTGCAGGACTCCCGCTTTGCTTTCCTGTGTAGACTTGCATTCTAAATGCATATGAAGTGTGGACGTCACAGGCCACCCACACTTTGATCCCATATTTGGCTGGCTTCCTGGGAATATAATGCTTGAATCTGCAGCAATGCGGAATGGAACCAGATGCTCATCTATGCAGATATCTCTGGCAGGGTTGAAGAGAAGAGAGAGCTGGTGTTCCCACTTCTCTCACAGCTCTGAAATAGCTACAAGCTTGTTGCCTCTCCTCTGACGTTGGGGCTGTGTCAGAGGGTCATCAAACCGCAGCTTGGAGGCTAGCATCTCAAATTTGTAGCAGGGCATGATGGCTGGGAAGATGGCTCGTCCTGACTGCTCACTCCACAAGCTGCGGATGCATTCATCCTGTGAGAGGTAAGCCCGGCCAAAATGAGCAGGCCGAGAACGCCTCCAGCTCCATTCTGTCCATGTCTTTCCAGGCTTGGACAATGCGTCTCCCCTGCAGATTAGTCATCTTCAAAATGAGCTCGATTATCTCATCAGTGATGAACAGATCCCAGCATGACTTCACCTGATCTGTGATGCGAGGCGATGGCATACCTTGTTGGTCCGGGAGGAAGACAGATGGGTGGAAAGTACTGGAGCGTTTCTGAATGAGAGGCTGACCAGTAGACCTGTCCATTGTTTGAAATCCATTCAGGAGCTGCTGTCTCTTCTCTCTCTCTTCGTCAACCTCTGAGCTGTAGGGAGAACCAGATTGCATGGGGATCTCCCACTCACTGTCAGAAGAATCTTCTGGGGAGGGAGAGTATGAGGATGAGGTATCCTCGCTCCCCTCCACGCTAGGCTGCATCACCTCTTCCAGAGCTTGCAGAGCACTGAATTTACGTGCCATGACTGCCATGTAAGAAATGAACACACAGCTCTGGAGCTGGCACTACTTATAAGTTTTTTTATGGTGACACCTGTGTAAGGAGTTAATGTTCTCAGACAAAATATGTGATTGTGAGAAGTGGATGATAAGAATTCCAAAGTACAGTATTTAATCAGTTCATATTAAGCTGTATGTGTTGTCTGCATTTCAGACCTCCCATCTACTGAAGCATCTATGAACCTGGCTGATCGTTCAGACCTGACAGAATATGTGACCCTCACTACTTGTGGTAAGCAGAGTTATAGGTAATGCTAATGTTTTATCTTGAGACAGGTAATATCCAGCCAGGTATGTGAGTTTTAATGTGCTGGACTTAGGGGTGGGCGATATGGCAAAAATATCACATCACAATTTTTTTATGGTAAAATCACGATCACGATTTTATCACAGTTCATTTTTACAGTGAAGTTAATTTAGAACCAAACTATTCTCTATGTAGAAACTTAGCCCTAAAGACAAAAAAAAAAAGTCACCTCTTTCCACCGTTTGCTACTTCTCTCATATGGTGTGCTTTTATCAAAGGCTTGTGTTATAGTTGGTTGTTTCTGACTCGGCCAGACTTGGACCCAGCTTCAACTGGCCCTTGGTGGGGTCCACAGCCTGGCCAGAAAAATCTGCATCAATCCACCTCTTCAGGTCAGCTCTAGTGGCGCTGTATCATGTCACAAATGACTGAAGGTAACTTGACCTTCCTCTCACCTCCTTCAAAGACTGATTAACACCAAAAAGTCAATCAAAGATCAAGAGAAGCTCAGTGGAATGAGGTTCATCAGGGTTTCTGAGCAGTTGCAGCATCAGGAAATGTGACCTTACTGTACCTGGAAACAAAAACTAATGAATGAAGAGGTTATTAGTACATGACACTGCAGCCAGCTGACTTCTATCTATCTATAAATCTAAATATAATAATATGGACAGATGCAGCAGAGCACTGGTTCAGCTATCCCATGTTCTAACATGTAGTCTCTCTACTCTTCCCTCTGTTGACTCTTTCCTACCAGCAGCCAGTAGGAACGTGGTTAATATACTGAGCATCCCCCACATCCATGTGATGCTGAATCAGGCTGGTGTGTGATGGTGTATCTGAGAAGAGAGACAGGAGAGAATTAAACAGCTTCACTGGATCTTTCCTCTGAGTGTGTGATAGATAATCTGACTGACTGTCTACGAGGTTCAGATGCTCAGAATAGTTGAGTCTTCCTCCAACGAGGTGAACAGGTTCAACTGTCTGTGGAAACTTCAGAGAAAAAGTGAGCACAGTGATGGATGAAAAAACAGAAGTGAATATTGCCACTAGACTCTGCTGAAGCTCTTTACCTCTGTTATGAAGCCATTAGAACTGATCCTGCTGCTGCTAAAGCTGCTAAAATACTGAAATATCACTACAATCATTAGACCAACTGTTACCACTTACACATTTTTATGTTTCTGTTGTCAAACATTTGGACATGGACAATTCTAAATACACGATGTAAGATATCGCAGAGTGGGTCTGTGTTGAGCTGTGTAACAGAAGGAAAAAGCTTTAGGAGGCTCTGGCCTCCCTCACCCTGTGACAGTGTTCCATCCAAATACATGTCTCCTATTGTTCATTCTGCAGTGTTTCTATCCAACTCTTCATAATTCAATATATTTAGACAGAACCAAATCATTCTGATATCATATGTTTAGACAATACTTTTCACATCTTCTGAAGTCAGTGATGTGTGAACTACAGCAAACAAAAAAGGATTTCAATGGAACAATGTGTACAGAGCCTCTTACAGCTCTTTGCTTCTTCTACACAGTCATTATGACAAGTTCACCACAAAAAAGAGATAAAATATGGACTCAATGTGAAAAAAGAAGCCAAAATGCCGCCTCTGTAAGACTGTTAATACATTTTACATTTTAGAAAATAAACCTTCATTATTTTGGCTGATAAAAGGATTTGGTCAAATGAAGTTAACTTAAAAAAACACATAAATCCAACTACTTCTCCATCTATGAGGTGTTAATAATTTGATCACATCTGTCACAGCAGCTGCTGCTGTTAAAAACCAAGTTTTTATAACTGTTGCAGGTTTTTAAGGTATTTAATAAATTATTTATTTAGATTATTAATATGTTTTATAGATCCTGTTTAATATTTAGCACTGCTGTTTCTGACACAACTACCAAAGTATTATTAAAGCTGCTGCAAATAAAGCTACTACTACTCCTACTGATGAATGAATGAATGGAGTTGTACTCTACTGTAACATGTTCACCTCTGCTGAACACTTTATAATATAGCAGGTCTTTAGGAGGGTCTACCCCACCCTAACCCAAACCTTCTGACAATGTTCCATCCAAACCTATTCTTCCTACTCTTCATATTGAAATGTTCATTGTAATATTCATACATGTTGCATTGTTTATTCATCTGACAGCTAAATGAATGTGTGTTCCACCTGTGAGACTCAGAAACTGACATAATCAGAGCACTTTTAAAAACTGCACTCCTGACCCTAGTGGCTGGAGTCAGTGACATGCTCACATTACACATTCTAATCAGTGGTGTAGTGGTCGATGGAGAAGTGGTATACTCAATTTTCACCTTTTTTTTTTTTTTTTAAAGTAGTCTAGAAAAAAAACGTTTTTAGAAAAACAGTGACATGTAAGACTTAAGTTTACCCCAAAAATCCGTCATTTCATTTAGACTGCTGTTGTGATTCAAACGGGTAAAGAAGCAGTTTAGCTCCTCTGAAACACTGGCAGAGAGCTAAACTGCTTCTTTTACCCGGTTTGAATCGCAGCAGCATGCCCCAACCATGCCCCCACCCCCAACCTCACCCACACCCACACCCACACCCCCATCTGGCTCTGGCTCCAACGCAACCCCACTCACCATCCAGGAGCATGATGTCAGACGGGTGCTCCTGGCAGTGAACACCAGGAAAGCTACTGGCCCAGACGGAGTACCTGGCAGGGTGCTCAGAGCGCGCGCCACCAGCTCGCGGCCCCACCTTTACCAGGATCTTCAACCTCTCTCTGGATCAAGCAGTCATCCCACACTGCCTCAAATCATCCATAATAGTCCTGGTGCCAAGAGGTCTCCCATCACTCAGCCTGAACGACACGACCGGTGGCCTCACTCCGTAATCATGAAGTGCTTTGAGAGGCTTGTCCTCCAACACATCAAGGACTATCTCCCCAGACTTTGATTCTAACCAGTTTGCTTTACCGGGCAAACAGATCCACTGAGGACGCCATAGCTGTAGCTCTTCACTCTGCACTGAACCACCTAGAGCAGCAGCAGAGCTACTCGATCCCGGATGCTCTTTGTGGATTATAGTTCTGCATTTAACACAATAATCCCGGACAGATTATGCACAAAACTGGACACTGTTGGCCTCCCCTCTCACATGTGCCTGGATAAAGGACTTTCTAACAGACCGACCCCAGACTGTGAGACTAGGTCCCACCTCTCCTCCCACCAAGACGATGAGCATCGCTCCCCACAGGGCTGTGTGCTGAGCCCTCTCCTCTACTGCCTCTACACCCATGACTGCAGGCCGCCCATTAATGACAATCTTATCGTCAAGTTCGCTGACGACACTACAGTGGTCGGACCCATCTCCAGGGGTGATGAGGCTGCCTACAGGAGGAGATCCTGAGCGGGCTGGCTGCTTGGTGTACTGAGAACAACCTCGCCTCAACACCAAGAAAACCAGGGAGATCATTATCGACTTCAGGAGGCACCGCGACAGACCCAGCCCCCCTACATCAACGGCAGTGTGTGGAGAGGGTCCACACCATCAGGTTTCTTGGCGCCATCATCTCGGCCGACATCTCCTGGTCAGAGAACATCACGTCAATCACATCAAGAAGGCTCAGCAGCGGCTACACTTTCTGAGAGTCCTCAGGAAGCACAAGCTAAACTCCAATCTGCTGCTGACCTTCTACCACTCATCCATTGAGAGCCTGCTGACATACTGCATCACAGATGGTACGGCAGCTGCACTGCAGCAGACAGGGAGAGGCTACAGAGGGTCGTGAAACAGCACAGAAGATCATTGGCTGCCCTCTCCCTCCCTGTTGGACATCTACAACACCCGGGCTGCCTCAGCAGAGCCACAAACATTATCAGGACAGCTCCACCCTGGCTCTGACCTGTTTGACCTGCTACCCTCTGGGAGGCGCCACAGGTGTATCAAGACAAAACCAATAGACTCAAAAATAGCTTCTTCCCAAAAGCTATAACTGCCCTAAACTCCAGTGGGAAGTTTCTGAAATACTCCGCCACTAAGGACTCATGTGCAATACTTTCTGTTAACTATCGCAACATGTGCAATTGACACTGAATGTAATACCAAAATGTGTAATACCGAATGCGACACTAATGTGCAATATATATATATATATATATATATAGTATAGTATACGTATCACACCATACTTAAATACATAAACAATACATGTGCACATCTGTTTATTTTGTAAATATTTTAGTTTATATTTTATTTTATACTTCAGATCTTTTTATTATTTTATTATCTTATTTTACACTGCTTTTGCAATTGATACTGGTGGTGGCTTAATCTCGTTGTACTTACGTATAATGACAATAAAGGCATTCTATTCTATTCTAACTATTGGCGACAAAAGGTCTCTTCTCCTCTAAATGTGCAGTCATATTGCCAGTGAATTTAAAA
>JAFBJY010001555.1:0-48143 GCA_016801885.1 Toxotes chatareus | reverse complement strand
CTTTTTTCCCCAAAAAAAAAATTGTTTGGGGCCTGTAGGGCTAAACAAAAGGGGGGGAAAAGGTTTTATCCCCCCCCAAAAAACCCCCAAAAAAAAATTTTACGGGGAAAAAAACCTCAAAAAAATCCCCTTTGTTCCCCCGCCAAAAAAAAATCCCAAGTGAAACCTTCCTTTTGGTTTTTTGCTAAAAAATTTTGGTTTAAAAATAAAAAGGGGTTTTTAAATTTTTTAAAAAAGGGGGGTGTGGGAAAAAACCATAAAAGGGAAATTTAACCGTTTTAAAAAACTTTTTAAAAAAAATTTTTTAAAATCTGGGTTAATTTTAGAATTTTTAAAAGAATTTTTTGGGGTTTTGGGTTTCCAAAAACCCAAAAATGGAAAATACGAAATTTTTTATGGGAAATTTTTAAAAGCGGCCCCGAAAAGCAAATCCCCTTTTGGGGCTTTGGCCCTTAAAATTTTTTTTAAAATGTAACCATTGGGGCCCAGTTTTCCAAATTTAATTCTGCAAAAGGGAATGGGGGTTTTTTCCCGGGCTTTTTTAAAAAAAGGGAAAAAATTTGGGGCCTGGAGAAGGCCTTTGCCCACCAAAATCACCAAAAATGGGGTTAAAAAGAAAAATTAAAACCCGGGGCCCAAAAGTTTCCCCCCCTTTTTCAAAAATTTTTTTCCCCCCCAGGAAACAAAATGGCCCCTTTTGGAAAAGCTACATGGGGAAAAAACCTTTTCCCCAGAAATTTCCCCCCCAAAATTGGTATTTTTCCACTAAAAAAAACCAAAGGTGAAATTTAAATTTTTTAAACCCCTTTTGGGGGAAAAAAAAAAAAATTTTCAAAAAAAAAAAGGAAAAAACCCCGGGGGCCCCTTTTTTTTTGTTTTTTAAAAAAAATTTGTTTAAAAAGGGAAAAATTGGGTTTTTATTCAAATTTGAAAATTTTAAAAAAATTTTAAAAAAAAAGGGAAAAAAATTTTTCCATTTCAAAAAAATGGGGTTTTTAATAATTTTAAAAATTGCTTTAAAAAAAATTTTTTAAATTTAAAAGAATTACAATTTTTCCCTTTTTAAATTCTTTATGTTTTTTTCATTTTTTTAAAACCCAAAATTTTCCCGGGGGGGTAAACTGGGAATTTAAAAACTTTTTTTGGGGGGGCCCTCAAAATTAAAAACAAAAACTTTAGGTGAAAGGGTCAAGGGGTTTTTAAACCCCGAAAACCCTGTTTTTTTTTTCCCCCCCTTTTTCAAACCCCAAAAAGGGTTTAGAAATTAAAAGAAAAATGGGTTTTTAAGGTCCCTTTTGGGTTTTTTTTGGGGTTTAAAAAATTTTTTTGGGGGGGGGAAATTTTAAAAATTTAAAAAAGGGTTAAACTGGGAAAATTTTTCCACTTTCGGGAAAAAATGGGGTTTTCTTAAGTTTTTAAAAGGTCAAAAACTGGCCCAAAAAAAAAAAAAAGGTTTTTTTTTTTAAATTTTTTTTGGGGGGGAAAACAAAAATTTAAAACATGGTTTAATTCGGGGGAAAAAAAAAACCCTTTCCCTTTTTTTGATTTTTTTAAAGGACTTTTTGACCAATAAATTTTTAAAAAATTTTCCCCTTCACTTTTTCTTTTTGGGTTGGGGCCGTTTTCCTGCCTTTTTTTTAAAAAAATCTTTTTAAAAGGTTTGATTTAGAAACCCCAAAAAGGGAAAGGAGCCGGGGGTTCAGGGGTTTGTTTGAAGGGTTTAAATTAAAGGGGGGGCCCCGAAACGGGGGGTTTTCCAGAAAACCCCCCCCCCCCCAAATTTGGGCCCCCGGGGGGGTGAAAAAATTTGGGGGTTTGGGGGGGAACCCGAAAAAATTTGGGGGGTTTTGGGGGATTTGGGGGAAAAAAGGGAAAAAAAGGTCCCTTTTTTCTTACCAAACCCCTGGGTAAAAGGCCCCCGGTTTTTTTTGGGAATTGTATAAAAGGGAAAAATTTTTGGGTTTTTCTAATAGGCATGGGCCCCCCAAAAAAGGGGGGTTTTGCCTAAATTTTGGCCTTGGGGCCCCTTTGGTCCCTTTCCCAATTTTTGGGGGTTTAATTTTAACCCTTTAAAGGAAACTTTTTTGGTTTCTTTTTAAAAACATTTAAAAAGGGGAACCCCTTTTTCCGGGGCCCCAAGGTTTTTGGGGGGGGGCCCAAAAAAAGGGGGAAACTTTTTGAAAGTTAGTAAAGGGTGTTTTTTTAAAAAAAAGGTTTTTAAAACAAAAAATTTTTTTTAAATTTTAAACCAAAGAACCCTTTTCCAAACATTTTTTAAGAGGGGTTGGGTTTTTTTTAAAAATTGTTTAAAAAGGGGGGCCCCAAAAAAACCCCCCCGGGGCCACTTTTTTGGGAATTGTTTTAAAGGGCCCCTTTCACCGGGGGGGGAAAAAAACCCCCTGTTTTTAAATTTTTTCCCCGTTGGGGGTTTCGGGGAAAAGGGGTTTTGGTCCCTTTTTTTTCCCGGGCCCCCCAAACCCGAGTTTTTTTTTGGATTCCAAAGGCCCCCCCTTTAAATTTTTTTTAAATTTTTTAAGTTTTGGTTTTTTTTTAAAAAACCCCTGTTTGTTTTCCCCTTTCCCCTTGGGGAAAAAGGGGCCCCCCAGCTTAAAAAAAACCCGTTTGGCAAAAAATTTGGGAAACCACCCCCTTTTTTAAAGTAAAACCCTTGGGGGTTTTTTTTTGTTTCCCTTCAAAAAAGGTTTCATTTTTTAAAAAATGGGGAAAAAATTAAATTTCGTTAAACATTTTTTGGGGAAAAGGGCCAGGTTTTTTCCCCCAAAAAAAATGGGAGAAAACGGGCTTTAAGGGAAAAATTTTTGAAAAAACATTTTTCCCTTTTTTTACCCGGGTTTTTAAAAGGTTTTTGGGAAAATAAAGGGGGCAAAATTTTGAAGAAAAATTTTTTTTTTTTTTTGATTTTTTTTTAAAAAATTAAAGCCCTTTGTTTAAAAAAAAAATTTTTTTGCCCCCCAACAAAAAAAATTTTGTTTTTTGGGGGGGGATTTTAAAAATTTTTTCCCCCTTTTTCCCTGTTTAAAAATTTCATTTAAATTTTTTAAAAAGACAAAAAATTTTTTTTTTTCCCGGCTTTTTCCCCCCAAAACCCCTTTCTTTCTATTTTTACCCCTTTGAACCCAAAACCCTCATCCCCTTTAAATTTTTAGGGGTTTGTTTGGGAAATCCTAAAAAAAAATTTTTTCCAAAGAAACCCACGGCGAAAAAACCTTTCCCGGGTTTAATTAAAGAAAATTTTTTAAATTATTTGGAAAATTTTTGGGTTTTTTAAAAAAATTTTATTAAAAAAAATTTTCCCAAAACAAAAGTTATTTGTTTTTTTTAAAAACCCAGTTTTTAAAATTTTTTTTTTGGGTTTAAAAAAATTTTTTTTAAAAAATTAATTTAAAAAGGGGCCAAGGAAAAAATTTGAAAGGGTTTTTTTTTAAAATTTTTTTTCCCCATAAATGTTTTAAAAAAAAGCAAAATTTTTTTTGAAATTTTTTTTTTTTTTGGGGGTCCCCCAAAAGGGCTATTTTTTTTTTTTAACCCCCGGTTTTTTTAAAATAAAAAAAAATTTTTGGGTTACCAAAAAATATTTTAAGGTTTTGGGAAATTTTTTTAAAACCCCCTAAACCATTCTACCCCTTAAAAACCGGAACTCGCCAAAAAACCTGAAATGTAATTTCAGAAAAACAAAGGTTTACCAATCTTTTTTGCCATGTTAAAAAAGAGAAACCCATGTTAATTTAAAAAAAAATTAATTTCCCCAAAAATTTCCCAAAATTTTTAAAAAAGGAAGGGAAAACAAAGGGATAATTTCCCAAAAATTTTGGGGGGAAAAAAAACCGGGTTATTTATTCTAAAATTTTTTTTTTTTGTTTTTATTTTTTTTAAATTTTTAAAAAACCCAATTTTCCGTTTTTTTTTAAAAGGGGGGGTTTTCTTTAAATTTTTACCCCTTTGGGGGTTTGGGTTTCCCTTTTTCTTTTTAAAACCCCTTTTTAAAACCTTTTTTATTTCACTCCCTAAAAAGGTTTTTTTGAAAAACGGGGAAAATTGTCAAATTTTTTTCTACCTAAAACACAACTTTTCCAAACAAAAAATTTTTTTAAAAAAAGGTTTAAACCCAAAACGAAGAAATAAAGAAAAGGTTTTTTTCCCCCGGGGGCCCCACTCAGCTAAAAACACAAAACCAAAAATTAAAAATTAAAAAAAACCCCTTTCCCTTTAAAAAAACCCTTTGGTTTCAAAAAACCTTTGGGGCCCCGGGTTTTGCACCATTTTTTTTTATTTAAGGGATTTCCCAAGGGAAAAACCCTTAAATTCCAAAACCCTTGGGCCCCAAAAGGAAAAAAAAAACCCCCCCTAAAAGGGGTTTCTAAAAAAACCCCAGCCTTTTCAAAGTTAAATTTAACCAAAAGGTTTTTTTCCCCTTTTTAAAAAAATTTTTTTAAAAAAAAGGGGAAATCAACTTTCACCCCTTTTTAAATTTTTTTGAATTTTAAAATTTGGGGTTTTTTTTTTTTTCCCCTTTTTTACTATAAGTTAAAAATTGGATTTTTTAATAACCAAATTTTCCCCCAAATTTAAAACGATGTTTTAAAAAAACATTTTTCCCAAAAGGGGCCCCCTTTCAAAAAATTTCCCCCGTTTCGAAATAAATTTTTAAAATTTAAATTTTTGTTAAAATTTTTATTTTAAGAAAAAAAAAAAAATAAACTGGGAAAAACGGGGAAACCAAGGGGAAAAAAATCCAAAAAATCATTTATAAAAAAGGGGGGGAAAAAAAAAAAAATTTTTTCACAAAAAAAATTTTTTTAAAAAATCCACCCACTTTTTAAAAATTTGTTTTAAAATTTTTTTTTTTTTTTTTTGGGGTTTTTAAAATATTTAAAATTTTTTTTAAAAATTTTTTAAAAAGTGTTTTTTAAAAAAAAGTTTCAGTTTGGGGGTTTTTAAATAGGATTTTTAAATTTTTAACCTAAAATTTTTTTATTTTAAATTCCCATTTTTAAAAAAAAAATTGGTTAAAATTTTTAAAAATTTTTTTTTTTAAGGAAAATTTTGGGAAAAATATTTTGAAAATACCCCGGGGGAAAAAAGGGTGGGGTTAAAAAATCCCCAAAAAACTTTAACGAAAACAAATTAAAAAACAAATGAATTTAACCCCGACTCCAAATGTAAAATCCTCAATTTAAAAAAATTCGCCCCAAATTTTCAAACAAAGATTTTAAAAATTTGTTTGACCCATTTCCCCATTGGCAGGGGGTTTGCCCAAATTTTTTTAAAAGGGGCAAACCCGGGGTTTAAAAAAACCCTTCAGGTAAAACTAAAAGTTTTACCCTCGTTCCCCAAAAGAAATTTTAAAAAACCTTTGGTTTCAAGTTAAAATTTTTTAAAGGGGTTTGGGAAAAAATTTTTTTCCTTTTTTAAAAAAAGGAAAAACCAAAATAAATTTCCCTTTTTTGCCCGGGTATTTTTTTCAAAAAAACCTCTAATGCTTTAAAATTTTTTTAAAAAAAAGGGCCCCCCCAAAAAAAAATAAAAACAAACAAAAGGTAAATGCCCTAAAAAAAATTTTTTTTTAAAAAAAAAAACAATTAACCAAGCCCCCAAAAAAAAATTTAAAACTTTTAACAAAAAAATTTTTTTTTAAAAATTTTTTTTAAAAAAATTTTTTTTAATTTTTAATTAATTTTCAAAATAAAACCTTTTTCCCAAATTAAAATGTTTGTTTAAATTTGTTCCTTTTGGGTTCCCATTGCCCTCCGAAATTCATTTTTCAAATTAAAATAAAAAAAATTTTTTCATTTTTTTTTAAACCAGGAAAAAAACCCAAAAACCGTTCCTTTTTTTAAAAAACCGGAAACTCTAATTTTTTTTGGATTTAAAAAGGGTTTGAAAATTTAAAACCAAAAACCCGGGGGAAAAAAGGGACAAGTTTAACCAAACCGTTTTAAAAAAAAAAATTTTTTTTAAATGAAAATTCCCCAAAAAACTAAATTTCCGCCCAAATTTACAAATTTGGGGATTAGATTTTGTTTTTGGTTGGGGGTTTTTTCATTTTTTCAAAAAAATTTTTGGGTTTGAAAAAAATTTTTGAAAAACAAAAAAAAGTTTTTAAAGAATTTAAAAAAAAAATTTTGAATTTTTTTTTTAAAAAAAGGGTTTTTTTTCCCCGGGTTTTCCAAAAAAAATTTTAAAAAGGGTAAAACCTTTTGGAAAAAAATTTTTGGAATAAAATTTAAAAGTTTAAAAAAAATTTTTTTAAACAAAAAAAAAAAAAAAAAAAATTAATTAACAAAAAAAAAACCCAAATAAATTTTTTAAAAAAATTTTTTTAAACCCTGAAAGGGTCCCCAAGTTTTATTTTTAACTTTTGGGAAAAAATTTTTTTGAAACAAATTTTGTTTAAAAATTAAAAAATTATTTTAATTTTTTCTTTGGGGGTTTAAAAAACCCCTACAAAAAAGAAAATCCTTTTAAAAAACCCCCCCCTTTTTTTTTACAAAAAATTTTCAAAAAAAAAAATTCCCCAAAAAAATGACCCAAAAAAAAAAAAGAAACCTTAAAACAATTATAAACCCCGTTTTCCAAGTTTTTTAAAACCCAAAATCGTTTGGCTTTTTTTAAAAAAATTTTTAAATGCAAAAAAAAAAGGTTTAAATTTTTTTAGGGTTTTAAAAAAATTTTTTCCAAAAAACAAAAAATTTTTAAAAAACAAAACCCAAAAATCCCCCAAAAATTTAAAAACAAAAAAAAAAGGAATTTAAAAAACCTTTTTTTTTTTTAAAAAAGGGTTTGGGTTAAAAAAGGCCTAAATTTTTTTTTAAAACAAAAATTTTGAAAAAAAAAAATTTTTTGCAAAAAATTTTTAAAAATTTTTAAAAAAATAAAAAAATTATTTAACCCCTTTAAATTTAAAGTAAAAAAGGCAGAAAAAAGGGGAAAAAAATTTCAAACTTTTTTGGGGTTTTGAAAAATTTTTCCTAAAAGTTATAAAAATTTTTTTTAAAATAAAAAAAATTAAAAAAAAAAAAGTTTTGAATTTAAATTTTTATTAAAATTTTAAATTTGGAAATTTTTTAAAAAAATTTAAAGGGGAATTTTTTTTTTTAACCAAACTGAAAAATAATTTTTTTGATTTAAAAGGGAAAATTTTTAAATTAAAAATCAAAATTTTTTTTATTTTTTAAAAAAGGAAAAAAACCTAAAACCCCAAAAATGGCCCCTTTTTTTTAAAATTTTCCCGAAAAACCCTTTTAAAAAAAAGGGGTTTTAAAGGAAATTTTTAAAAAAATAAAAATTTGGGAAAAAACCAAAAAAGGGGAAAAAATTTTTTAAATTAAACTTTTAAAAAAATTTAGGAAAAAAAAGTAAAAAAAAAAAAAAGGAAAAAAAGGGGGAAAAAAGTTTAATTTTTAATAAAAAAACTGGTGAAAAAGGAAAAAAAAATAAATTTAAAAAAAAAAAAAAAATTTTTTTTTTTTAAAAAATTTTTAAAAAAAAAACAAACAAAAAGTAAAAAAAAATTTTTTTGGAAAAAAAAAAGGTTTTTCTTTAAAATTTTAGGACCGGGAAAAAAAAATTGGAGCTTGTTTTTTAAAAAATTTATTTTAAAAACGGGGGGTTCGGAAAATTTTTAAATAAAGTTTTTTTTGAAAAGTAAAATAAAAAAAATAAGGGCCCCAAAATTTTTCCACCAAAAAATACCGGGGGGGAAAAAAGAATTTTAAAACTAACCCAAAAACCCATTTTTGGTAATTTTGGGAAAAATAAATTTTTAAAAAAAAACCAAAAGTAAAAAGGGAAAAAAACCCCTTTTTAAAAAGAAAAAATTTAAAAACCCAAAATAATTTTAAAAAACAAAATTTTTTGTTTTTGTTTTTAAAACCAATGGGTGTTTAAAAAAATGAAGATCTGGGGTTTTTTTCCTTCTTTATTAACAGGAAAAATTAAATTTTTTAAAAGCAAATAATTTTTTTTAGCAAAGGGTTCCCCTCGGGAAAAGTTTAAAAGTGGGTTTAATTTAAAAAAATTAAACCCCCCCCCAAAATTTTTTAAAAACCCCCCCTTTGGGGGGTTCTTTTAAAAAAAATTTTAGAAAACCCTTTAACGTAAAAAAATTTTCCTTAAAAAAAGGGGGTTTTCCTTTAAAAGGGAAACCCTTTCTTTTTCTTTAATTGGTAAATTGTCCCTTTCCCCCCCTTTTCCCAAAAAAACAATGGTTTTTTTGGGAACTTCATTTTTAACTCTTAAATTTTTTTTTTTTTGGAAAACAAAACCCCCTTTTAAAAGCCTTAAGGGAAAAAAAATTTTTTTTTTAAAAATTAGAATTTTTTCCAAATTTTTAAAAATTTTTGGTTTTTTTAAAAAATTTTGCCCTTTTCCCAAAGGTTTAAACGGGGAAAACAAAAATTTTTCCCAATTTGACCTTTCCAAAATTTAAACCCAAAACCCAAATATTTTTTTTGGGGCCTCCCCAAATAAAAAACAAAACCCACTCCCCCAAAAACAAATTTCCCCCCAACCCCAACCTTTCGAAAATCCCACCCACCGTAAATTTTCCCCCCCCAACCCCCCCCCAAAAAACCCCAAAAAAAACCCCATTAACCCTATTTAATTCCAACCCCACCTTAAAAAAGGTAAACCCAACAAACAAACACCTTTAAAATTTTTGGGGAACCTCTAAACGGCCCAACCACCACAAAACTAAAAACCCCCTAAAATTCTACCCAACCACCCAAACACCCCAAAACCCCAAACTTCCCCCAAAAACCCCATCAAAAAAAAAGACCCCCAACCAAATTTTTGGGGGAAAAACCCAAAACTTTCAAACCCCACCCCAAACCCCCAAACTGAAATTCCCAACCGGCCAACACCAAAAAAGGCCAAATTTTGCAAATTTTTCCCCCAAAAAAACAAAAAAATTTACCCCCAAAAAATTTGGGGTGCCCTGGGGTTTTTTGGGAACTCCTGTTTAAGTGGGAAAAATTTAAAGGGAAAACCTTTTTTTTTAAGTTTAAAGGGGGAAATTCTTAAGGGGGAAACTTTTTGGGGGAAAATTTTTTTTTTTTAAAAACAAAAATTTTTAAACCCAAAAAGATTTTTGAAAATTTTTTTAAAAAGGAAATTTGTAAAATTTTGGAAAACCCCTTTTTGGGATTCTTTTGGGAAAAGGGTTAAAAATAATAAAGGAAACTAATTGGTTAAAGTGGGGGGGCCCAAGCTATTTATTTTAACAGCTAAAGGGGTAAACTGCAGGGAAAAGGTTGAATGTGTTAAACTTTTGAATTTGGGGGTTTTAAAATTTTATTTAAAAAAAAATTTTTTTTTTTAAAAAAAAAAATTTTTTTTTTAAAAAAAAACCTTTTTTTTTTAAAAAACAAAAAAATTTCCCTTTATTAAAAAAAAGAAGTCTGTTTTTCGAAAAAAAATCCAAATGGGAAAAAAAGAAAGAAGTTTAAAAAAAAATCAGGAAAAAAAGACAGTAGACTGACAGAGGACAGAGGAACCCTGTAACCTCAGAAAAACACCAGTCATTCAGTTCATGTCACACACACTGAACAACAGTGAGTAAAAACACACATCATAATGTTCTGCTTCCTAACTACTCCCAGTAACGACAACAAGATGTCTCTGTGAAAAACAAATTAAGACATTTTATAAACAAATATTGTGATCTATGATAACAGTAAAGAATTGGTAAACGATTCTAATATTCTGGTCTGAGCATCTATGTAGACAGATGTGGGCAGCTATTGTTAACTAGTTATCAACTATTTGATAACTCAATCAGCAGAAAATTTAGTAACTTTAATCATTAATAAATTTTGGAATTTAACATCATTGAAAAAAGTCCTAGAGGTGCTAAAGTCAGAGGTTTGAATGTCAATACTTCCATGGTAACAAGTTGATATTGAACAAGAGTTCAATAGCAGTAGTCCATTGCCAAGTTGACAACACTAAAAAAGCTAGGGACACATATTACAAATGCTGGGAATTATGAATAGGATTTGGTCGCTGACAACTGATCAGATCTCATAGCCCTGTTCCAGCTTAAGCCAATAAGGTCAGCATCACACATTTTCTTTGTTGAAAACGCTGTGCTCACAGCTATATTGACAGTCCTAAAACACACAATATCGGCCCATTACCTGGAGTAGTGTGATCTGGAAGATTCCATGGTGCGAGTAACAATGTCCTGGACTGTCTCTCTGTCCAATCAGACAGAGGAACACTGGGGAGATTCTCCTCAGGGCTCCCTGGGAGGCATGGGCTGGATCTCCTGGGCTGCAGCAGCACTGGGGGTGGTGGGGTTGCTGCTGAGGGGCATCCCTGCCATCCCAGGCTTCTGAGGTAAAGAAGCTGCCATCACAACACAAATCTGTGGGAAGGGATGCAAATCAAGATAAGTACATGAAGGTGATAAGCTTGATAAAGAGCCTAAATATGTTGCCACCCCATGACTACAAATGTTACCAAGCTCGAGAAGCTGGAACCATGAAACATTTGACAATTTTACCAGAAAAATTAAAGTAAAAACAATTATTTAAAAAAAAAAAAAATCCCACTAATCGATTCATGGTTTCAACTCTGGAGGGTAGTTAAATCTGTGACAAAGCATCATATTTTATGAGCTCCTCAAATGTTTTGTATGTAAAATCTTCCGTAAATCGGTAAAGTAACAAAAAGCTAAAGCTTTCAAATAATTGTAGTGGAGTCAAACGTCCAGTATGTAGCGAGGTACAAGTATAAAGTGACATGAAGAGAAAATACTCAAGTAAAGTGCAAATACCTCAAAGTTGTACTTAAGTACAGTACTTGAGTAAATGTACTTACGTTACATTCCACCACTGTTAACACTAACGTTAGCCACTCAGTATAGACTAGAAGAGTTTCATGGCAATATAACATATGTCACACTCTATCTACGGTACATTAACTGTACTTCTTAACAAAATCTACAAGGCCACATTTTAACTCTTGTACACGCTAAAGTTAAGATACTAAAGAAAGCGTTTTGAATGACTGAGAGACAGGCTAATCTTTGCAGCTAACCAGGCTAGCCTACACAATGCAGAACTATACAGAGGGAAGCTAGTTAGTTAGCCGCTAGCTAGCGAACTAGCGAGTGCGAGAAAACCGCTTACCTAATACAACAACGTCCTTTGGCTTAATGCTGCCCAAATGTCCCCTGCTTGCGCTAGCCCTTGCTCCCTTGCTACAAACAACGTTTGCTTATTGATTATTTTAAATAAGACATGATGAAACCTTTCCGCCGATCTGTTTCAGAAAGCTCCGCGCGTTGTTGTTTTCATGACGTCACATCCGGGAAGTGAAAGACACCTTTCCCACCAGCAGGTGGCGACGCCCAGTTTGTGTGAGTGGTGAATACCAGCCGTTCAACAGCACAACTAACTGATGATCAGCGATGGAGGAAGTATTCAGATCATTTTCATGAGGCAAAAATAGCACAGCCTCAGTGTAAAAATACTCCATCATAAGTAAAAGTCCTGCATTCACAAGTTTACTTAAGGAAAAGAACAGAAGTGTGGTCGGCAAATATTATTGTTAAATGTTATGCAGTAGAACAGTTAGATTGCTTATACACAATAGATAGAATGCCTTTATTGTCATTATACGTAAGTACAACGAGATTAAGCCACCACCAGTATCAGTGCAAAAGCAGTGTAAAATAAGATAATAAAATAATAAAAGATCTGAAGTATAAAATAAAATATAAACTAAAATATTTACAAAATAAACAGATGTGCACATGTATTGTTTATGTATTTAAATATTATGTGATACATTATGTATACTATATATATATATATATATATATATATATATATATTACATTAGTGTCGCATTAGGTATTGCACATTTGGTATTACATTCAGTATCAATTGCACATGTTATGATAGTTAACAGAAAGTATTACATATGAGTCCTTAGTGGCAGGAGTATTTCAGAAACTTCCCACTGGAGTTTAGGGCAGTTATAGCTTTTGGGAAGAAGCTATTTTTGAGTCTATTGGTTTTTGTCTTGATACACCTGTAGCGCCTCCCAGAGGTAGCAGGTCAAACAGGTCAGAAACCAGGGTGGGGAGCTGTCCTGATAATGTTTGTGGCTCTGCTGAGGCAGCGGGTGTTGTAGATGTCCAACAGGGAGGAGAGGGCAGCCAATGATCTTCTGTGCTGTTTTCACGACCCTCTGTAGCCTCTCCCTGTCTGCTGCAGTGCAGCTGCCGTACCACATCTGGTGATGCAGTATGTCAGCAGGCTCTCAATGGATGAGTGGTAGAAGGTCAGCAGCAGATTGGGTTTAGCTTGTGCTTCCTGAGGACTCTCAGAGAAAGTGTAGCAGCTGCTGAGCCTTCTTGGTGATTGGCGTGATGTTCTCTGACCAGGAGATGTCGGCCGAGATGATGGCGCCAAGAAACCTGATGGTGTGGACCCTCTCCACACACTGCGTGGGTGTTGATGTAGAGGGGCTGGGTCTGTGCGGTGCCTCCTGAAATCGATAATGATCTCCTGGTTTTCTTGGTGTTGAGGCGAGGTTGTTCTCAGTACACCAAGCAGCCAACCTCAGGATCTCCTCCTGTAGAGCAGCCTCATCACCCCTGGAGATGAGTCCCTCAGCACCCCTGGGGGAGCCATGCTCATCGGCGGGTGGGGGAGGGTAAAAGTCTAAAATGGGGGGTTCTGTTAAAAAGCCCTTTTTATCCAGGAAATGTGAGGGGGGGGAGGCCAAACCAGTTTTGTATAATCTGTCCGGGATTTTTTAAATCAGCTATAATCCAAAAAGAATCCGGATGCCGCTCTGCTCTGGGGGTTCAGTGCAGAGGAAGAGCCAGTATGGGCCCCTAGGGGATCTGTTTGCACGGGCAAACGTTAGAATCGTGGGGGAGATGTCCTGATTTTGGGGAGGAAAAAGTTTCCAAAGACCATGATTACGAGTAGGGCCACCCCGGTAATTCAGGCGGGTGAGGGGAGCCCCTTTGACCGGGACTATTATGGATGATTTGAGGCAGGGGGATGACGCGCCCAGGGGGGAAAAGATCCGGGAAAAAGGTGGGGGGTTGGGGCGACGCCTGACCCCGGCACCGCTGGCCGAGTTTTCCCTGGGTTCCCCGGGAGCACCGCCTGACATCATGCTCCTGGATGGTGAGGGTTGCGTTAGCCAACCGATGGGGTGTGGGGGGTGAGGTTGGGGGGGGCATGGTTGGGGCATGTCGGAAAAAACCGGGTAAAGAAGCAGTTTAGCCCTTGCCGTGTTTCACTTGTTCGCGCGACGATCACAACCTCTAGTTGGTGATGTTTTATGCCCGCCCCCTAAAAATTTGTTACTGGACAGGTGGGCTCATACGCATCCTGTGATCCCCCGCTCTTTTTATGCCCTTTTCAGGTCAGCTGGGGGCCACTGACATGCACGTCCCCCTGACCTGAAAGCACATCGGGCTCTGAGGAGTGGGACTGGCTGCATCCGGGTTTCTGGTTTGGGGAAAACCCTGAGGGTTTTTGTCCTGACATTCATGAAAAACTGAAAAAGTCAGCCCCGCCCTGTGAGTGTCCCACCCCTGTTGTTAACACCCCCCAGTCTGTCTTTTGGGAAGAAACCTTTGAGTTTGGGGGTCATTGAAAGGGAAAAGTTTTTGGGGGGGGGCCCTTTCCCATCTGGGGGGTGTAGGCTGGGGGCAGCAGGAGGGAAAGATGGTGGGGAGGGTACGCCTGTATGCACTTGATTTTGGGTTTAGACATGATCCGGGTTTTTCCCCCCCTTGAGTACTTTTAAATGCCGGTAGAACGGAAGAAAGTCTTTGTTTTTTAAAAAATTTCTTAAAATAATGTAACACCTTTTGGGGGGCCCAGTTTTATTTTTTGGGCTCAGCACAAAAGAGTGCCGGGGTTTACACGGGGGGTGGGATTACAGGGTTACAACAACAGTTACTTCCGGCAGAAAAACCGAACCAGGGACTTTACTTTGTCGGGGAGAGGTTGTTTATGATTGCCCCTTTGTTGCCCCATTTTGGTGCACATAGATACAAGACCCCTCTTTTTCTTCCCAGTCCTTTGTCCGCCCCAGCTTTGGAGGCGCCTGCCCTGCCTGTGGGGGGTGTCCGGTGGCCGGGTTTGAATAATCAACCCCAAAAAATCCATATAGGGTTTCCCAGTAGTAGTAATTCCAGGTCCCCTTTTTATTAAAGGGATCTTTGGTTGGAGAAAACGGGAAGAGGGGGTTTGGGGTTGTTTTCTTAGCCGAGCATAACGCCGGACCTGACCCCGCTTGTTTCCCTCTCCTCCCCCCTTTTCCCCTTTTCTGACCCGAAACAACCCATGGGGCCGTTCTCGCATGTCTTTTTGGAATGTTGGCGCGGAAAGCACCAAACAATATCGGGTGTTTGCCCCATGTCCAAGAGCATCTGGCGGGTGTACTGAAATTCCCTTTCCGGGGGGCCAAATGAAAGAAAACGAAGTTAAAAAGTTCAAAGCATGTTTACAATTACACTGAGAAGTACTTTACGGGGGTTTTTTCTGAAACTTTTTTGGGATAGTTCCATTTACGGGGCCCCAAAGGTTTTTTAAAACAAAACACTGTTTGGTAGAGTAAACCAAAACAGTTAAAATGCCCAGGAATAATAAACTTTTGGGTTGAATGAATCTAAGGGAGTTTTTTTTCCTTCATATTTGTCATTACGTGCTGCTTTGTTTTTTTTCTTTTTAAAATCAAAGCTGATTTTTTCCTTGAAGGATAAAAGGTTGACACGTACGGGGCGGGAAGTTAAAAGGAAGTATTTTTTTTTTCATGGGTTTGGTTTTGTGTTTAAACGGTTAGTAAAATTCCCATGATATCCCATTTGATAAAACAAACAGCAATAAAGTTTCGTTTGAACCCAACCTTTTCGGGAAAAAAAAAAATGTTTGTTTTTTAATGTTTTTCCCAGGGGGAAAAGGGATAAAATTTCCATGTGAAAAAAAAAACTAAGTGAATTTTTTTTTTAAATAACTGAAACTTGAGCTATTTTATACCCACTGACTTTTTTTTCATTTTCACCATTTTCATTTTTTTTAAAATGCACCCCAAAAATTTAAATTTTGAGTTTTTTGAATTTAATGTTTTTCTGAGCACTCAAATTTTCTAGACCCTCCTCCTTCTTATTCCATTCTTATCTTTATGGTTACGCCTGTGTACCTGAAAAGGAATAAAACACCTTAGTGCAACGAACCTCACGATAAAAACCGCCAAACAAAAGGGCCAAACACAAGATGAGAAGCTGCATGAAATATTGAAGCTAAATTATGGCCCCCGAAAATTTGGGCCCTTTCAAAAAAAAAATGTATAATACACACACACAAAAAATATCTTTTTACAGTAGTGTCCATAGCCTGTAAGGAAAAAGTTATTGACAGACAAAAAATGCCAGATACCAGGAAAATTGGGTGATAAACAGCAAAAAGGACTTGTGACCATAGCCCCCAAAAGTGGGAACAATTTTTTTTTCTCCTTGAGATTTATGGATGATGATGGGGAAAAAACTGAGTATATTTTTAAAAAGTAAATAAATGTCCCCAGTTTTTTCAGAGACAGATTTTTGTTTATATAATGTGGGTTGCATTTTGTCTTAACAAAGTAGCTTTGCACAAGTACTGGTGAGGTTGGGTAATTTATCATTTAAAATTTTTCTGTCACCCCCATCCCTGTGTCATCTTTAACCAATAAAATCAATATGAGAGGATTGTCTGTTTACTTTTTTTAAAATATTCTGGTCAAGGTTTTATGGGAAATACATTGATCAAACAAAGAAAAAAATCTGGGGTTTTCCCTTTGAAAGTGAAACCTGCTGCAAACGGGAAAAACTTGACCCAAAAAATTTTTAAACTTCCAAATTTAATTCCATCAGAAGTCCGAGGCTATCACATCATTTTTTTTTTCATGGGGTGATAAGATGCCATTTTTACCTCAAGTGTTTAAAAAATTTGATATGAAAACAAAACCCGGGGGTGCTTTCCCTTTCTCTTGATTCAGATTCCAAAGCATTTTAGCAGCAAATCAACAGGCAATGAAATAAAAGGGGCCTTTTCACCAAATTTTTCACAAAAACGCTTCGGGGAAAAATATTTAAACAAAGCAAAAATTTTTGGTTATCATTAAACCCCAAATTCCACTGAGGGTTTTTGGTTGATTCCTTTTTTGGGGTTTACCTTATCATATCACAAATTTTCCATAGCTGACTTTGTCCCTTTGAGTTTTTCCTTATTAATCTCCGGTTGACCCATATGGCATTTGGCATGGGGGAAAAACAAAGTAAAACCCCTAGTTTTAGGGAAAATTCGGTTTGAAAAAATACGAATTCTTTCCCCCATTTTCCTCATGCCATAGTTCTGTTTTACACACACAGTAACATAAGTGCTCTTTTTTTAGCTTTAAACCCAGGTCAGTTGGGTGAAGTTTTTTTTCTGCTCAGCACCCCCTCACAACATCAGCATCGCATCAGTGTTACGGAGATCTGGCAGACAAAAAAGGAGGAAGAAAGGGGGAGGCATCAAAAAGCCGGGGCAAACAAAAAATCAAGATGAAAAAAACGGGATGCTTGTTCTCCTGCCTTGTGACCTTCATGTTACTAGAACAAAGGAAAGGGGACATTTCAAAAACTTGAAGACATATTTTAATAAAGTGACCGATTTGTGTCCATATTCGGGCCTGTGATGGACCAAACACCAAACAGTTTGCCTCAGAAAAGCGGGCTGCCCTTTTTTCTGGTTTTTGAACCTGCCTTTTCTTTTCTATTTTAAATGGGTTGATTAATTTTTGAAGGAAAAAAATTTTTTAATGCATCTCAAGCTCAGGAAATGGAGTAAAAAAAAAAAAAGCCACATTCTGACTTCTGACTATTTATTTACTACTAAGAAAAAAATCACAGTCACTCAGTCACTCAAAAATTAACATGAAACCCAAAGAAGAAAAAAAATAAAATTTCTGTTGAAACAGAAAATTAATGCTAAAAACAAAAACCACCGCAAGGTCTGTTTAGTTTATAACGATCTTTCCCAGCAGAAGAGTTTCCAGAATTTGCTTTTTTGCTATGAATTAGTTACTGGTTTTGTTTTTTTTGGTTTTTTTTTTTTTTATCATTTTTTTATCTAATATTTTTCTGAAAAAATATGTTGATTTTTTTTTTCATTGTTTCATAACTTTTTCCCAAATGCCTCAAAAAACAGTGTTAAAACTTTAATTAAAATTATTATTTCATTTGTTCCACATCCGTAACAATGCCCAAGAAATCTATTTATATTCCCTCCACTGTAAAGTTCGGGAAACTGAATATTTTCCCTATTTTATTTTGTCACCCTCACAAACCCCTTTTTTTTGCTGGTGGCAGCTACTCGGCCACCCACTGCAACCCCCTTTAAGCAAAACTAGATACCTCAGGAAGAATGCCGGTCCAGTCTAGAGGGGATATGAAAACAACAAAGAGACAGATGCACTTATACATGGCAAGGGACAATTATATAACACAGGGGTGGGGGCCAAACATGTCTGGCCCCCCCTTATAAACCCACAGAACATAAAAGTCCCAAAGGGCCCATGCCTCTTTATTCAGATAAACACAGGTGTCTGACCTTGAATCTGTGCTAAAAATGATTTGTCAGAAAGAGACTCACTGTGCAGGGGAAAGGGTTTTATCTATGGCACAGATTGAAAGAGTACAGACGGGAAATGCAAATATAAAGGGGGAGGAAGGAAGAACAAAGAAAGAAATTGCCCGGACAAGTGCTGAACTGAAACAGTTTTATCTGCTATTGTTATCTTTTCATATAATTATGATTTTTTCCTGAATCATCTGTTTCTTTTAGTTTTTGATAACGTCATGTTTTACTTTTGTTTCTTAAAGGGTTGGTTCAATCAAATTTTTTATCTCACCCTTGTTATCAGCCATGCAGAAAGTTCTGGTTTTTTTCCCGGGTTTAAATATGTCTGGATCAACTAAACTAAAAATTTTGACTCCACCTCCGGGAGGTACCAAGAATATTGTCTTTTTTATATAATCTGACTCTGAACTGATCAATCTTTGTGCAATCAAACTTTTTTATTTAAGGCAGAAAACAAAAAGTTTATAACTACCACAGATATGAAAAATGCAAATGAAAACAACAGACCACATCAGCTCATGCCACTCAGCCAAGTGCCCACACAACTGCCACCATCAGCTTTCCCCAAAAGAACCTTAGCACCAGCAATCCTGCAACCACAAGCCCATCTTCCACCCCCCCCCACCTATTGTCTCCCCCCCGAGTCCTCAGCTCAATGCTTCATAAAGCAGCCCCAATGTTCTGCAACAACTAAAAGCTCTGGATCCACAAACCCCCACTCAGCATTCCCCAGGTGTGACTACAGCATTAAACCCTTCGCTACCACACTCAAAGGGGGGTCTACCCCTTTTGTTCGGGGCCAGGGTCAAACTGGGCCCCCATCACAGCCATTCTGATCTCGCAAAGTTGAAAATGTACAACCGAGGGCTCTGGTACCAAAGAATTTTTTCCCCTTTAAACATAAATCATTTTATATTTAATGGAGAAAAGTCACAGATTCATTTTTTCCCACAAAAAAATGTTTGATTTTACCTGGAACCCTTTATTTGATGGTTGTCCAATTGTAGCATACAAATGCTTGAAGTGCACTGATTTTTCTTTTTTTAACCCAAAGACTCACTCAAACTTATAAAGATGTTTTAAAAAAATGTTAAACTTTTTTCACCAATGCCAAATATGAAATAAAATTTCTCGGGTTTTTTGCAGCAAATAAATCTGAAATTTAATTCCAATGGACTCAAAATGTTTCTTAAAGAAAAAAGCAAAAACAAAATATTAGAAACGGGGAGGAAAGGGAAATTCAATAGAACTGATTAACCCCACAAAAACTCATTCATTAAAGTGAGGGGAGTGGTAGACGGCCCCACCCTTTGCATTTTGGTTTTGATAAAAAAAAATTTCATTTTATTCAAACATAAATTCAAATTTAGGATTTTTGGGAACCCCTTAATTTTCCCCTTGTTCTTTTTCACAAATGACTCTGAGCAATGTCTATTTGTTTAATTTTTAAGAATGTGGAATAAATGAAAAAATTGTTTGTTTAGGTTTGTTGTTGTTTTTTTTTGAAACAAAGGATAATTAAAAACAATTCAACCCTAAAATTTTGAAAACGTTTAAAAATTTAAAAAAACAACAGAAATTCATAATGAAAGCTGTTTTTAAATTGGGAATTGGTGAATTTTATTCGAGTTTGATAAATTTTAACCAGATTTGAGCCCCCGGGGTGGGTCTAAATAAAAAACAGGTGTATAAACCCAAACAATTACAGAACCTGAATTCAGATGTAATTAGGTTAACTGTATTTTCATCTGTTTTAAATGTAATAATCCTCAGAGAAACATTCTGTAGCATTTCCGAACAAAGAATCACATAGGGCCCCTTCGATCCTTCTGTATTTCATTTGGCTTAGTGGGGGGTTTTGCATTTTTTCATCACTGGGGGGAGACTGAGGCCGTTTTGAAAGAAAAAATCATTTGAAAATCTAATCCCTTTTAAAAAAGGCCATTTTGGGAGAAGACTTTTTTACAAAACCAAACTTTGATTTTTTTGAAGTGTAGTCTAAACCTTGGACGGTTTGAAAAATTTTTCCCCTTTTTTTCCCTTTTTTCAAAGAAAAACCCTTTTTCATCCAGTATGAGAATTTTTGTCCTGGGTGTCTTCACTGGCGCGGGGGATTTGTTCAAGGGTAAAATTTTCCCACTGGATCTAAAGTGACAGGGGAGTGCCACAAAGCCAAAAAAAATTTTAACGGGTAAAAACGAAAAAAAAGATTAATGTTCTCCAAAAAAAGTTTAATAAAAAAAAATTCCCCCAAAAGTCACAAGACTATTCATCATAGAAAAATGTCAACATTTTTAATATCCTGAGGTTTATTTTTTTTTTTCAAATTACCCCTTTTTGAAAATTTAAAACATGCTTTGGGAATTTTTCATGTAATACCAAATATTATGCTCTGTATGAATTAAAAACTTTTATATCATATATTTCTATGTCTGACTTAAAGACATCGGTGGAAACCCTCGATGGCAATAAGGGCACCCCCAGTAAACCTTAACCCAATTCCACTAATAACAACCCAACAGGAACCAAACACAGTACCCAGATGCCCAACCAGCATACGCCCAAACCCCCAGCATAGCGGCACTGGCGCACAAGTTCCATGACCACCACGACAAAAAATGGACAGAGCAACGTCAACCTCTTCAGCCTGCTGTTTGGATTTTTTTGTTCTTCAAGCACTTTCAGTGAGTCCCCCTTGAGGCCAGATGGGAGCCCAAATTTCAACACTGTTTTAAAATCTGGTTTATTTTAGAATGTTAGGGTAGAAAAATTTTTTCCTTTTTTGTGTCAAACAAAACGGGGTTTTTGAGATTATGAAGTTAATCAAATGACAGTGACAGAGTCAGCCTATAAAAAAAGCGAAGAGAGGATTGAGGTGAAGAAAAAGCAGCACCAAATACAGTGTTTTTAAACATTTTTTTAAACTAATCACTGCTCCTGATCTGTTTTTTTGGGGGTAAAAATTTTGAATCACATCACACTTTGTACAACTAAAGGGCCCTCAAATTATTTATTTAACAAATTATTTTTTATATATATATATATATATATAATTAGATATAAAACGAATAAATTAATAAACATTCTAATTTTTATCTGTAGATTTTCCCGCATATATTGTGAATTTTTGGGAACAACTTTTTTGTTGTACTAGTGTTTTTTTGTAAAAGATTACAAGTGGTAGTATGAATTTTGCTTTATCTTGACCTCAAAAAAAATAAAATCAAAACAGAATTTCCAACTTTACCACTTTTTTTTTCCAAATTAAATTTTCAAAAAAAAAAAAAAAAAATTTTTCCATGTTGCATTTTTAAATAAAGAGTAAAGAAAAACCTTCAAAATCGATATGGAGGGAAAATTCCCCCCTCTGTGGTGTGAAAGGTTTTGCAGCACATACAGGTAGTCAGTCAAGGTGTTCAGTGATAATGTTTGGGGAAAAGGGGGCACAGAGATGAGTCTTTCAAAGGAGCTAACAACCTTTTGTTGTACTACAGAATAAGGAAAATTTAATTAAGGCCAACCCCCAAATACGGGACAACATAATTTTTTATTATCTTTGACAGATTACATCTTCAGGTTATAAAAAAAGGATTAGAATGGCCAAGTCCATGGAAGAAGAAAGGATAAATTTAAAAAAAAATTTGCTTGTCGGGAGTTAGCGGGGCGGGAAAAGATGGTATCAAAACCCAAAAGCGTTGTCTATGCTATATTGTAAAAAAGGGGGAAAAAAAGAAAAATAAAAGGACAGAAATACAAGGAAAAAAAACCTTTATACACCTTATTTGATTTCTGGTAAAAAACAAAAAAAGAGGACATAAATTTGGTAGAAAATCAATAAAGAATAAAGAAGAAAAAAGTATGACATGGTTGAAATTACTCAAACAGGGGTTGATATGTTGATCGGATTTTAAAATTAATTTTAAAGACATTATTATATAAAAAACAATAAAACGTAAAAAAACTAAGGTCTTCTGATTTCAGTGTCTGAAAAATTTAAAAAAAAGGTTGGTGTTTGAAAATGTTTTATTCACTTTCTGTCAGGGTAAACAAATAAACCAAAAAGAGATGCTTATTTTTCTTGTTGAAAAAGTTTTTTACCAAAACCCCTTCAAGGTCAGGGTTTCGGGATTTTTGAGAATTAAATGACCATCCTGTGACTCAAGCTCACACTAGGACATAATATTCGGCCCTTTTTTTTTCCAGCTTGTCAATCATTCCCCGGGAGGAACAAGTAAATGATCAAGATTTTTTTTAAAATGGCTAAAAGCCCCATTGATACAGGTGTTTGAGGAAATAAACATTTATTAAAGAAAGATTAAACTAGGTGTCAACATCACAGGAGAATGGGATTTTTTCCGTCAAGAAAGGCCATAAAAATAAGATATATTAAAATGCATTTTTTTCCCCCCAAAATTAAAGGTGTTCTAAAAACACAAAGTATAAATTTTAAAAAGATGGGCATAGATGAAGGAAGTCCTTTTCCCCCCACAACAATAACCGCCCGGGTGCCCGAAAACTGTGAAGATGACTGTGTTTTTGATCACAACTATATTTTTTATTAACGAAAAAAGTTCGCCATGCATGGCAGTTATTATTGCAAAGTACAAAGGAAAGAGATAAAAGAGCTAGGAAAACGGGGATCCCCCTCCACACTCCATCCGCCCCTACAGAATTAAACCCAAGCACCGGGATCCAGGGTTGGCAACTGTTATCAAAAATTCACCCCTACCCCCCCCCAAACACACGATATGTAAAAAACAGAACAAAAAACCAGTCCCCCGAAGGAATTGCGGGTTTCCGAAGAACCACCCCCTTTAGAAACACTCTTCTGTGCTTTTTTTCAAAACACTTGCATCACTGCCCCCCGGCTCTCCACCATGAAGATCTGATTTGGAATTTTTCACTCTTGTGACATTGCCGGTAACTACCCCTAATCTTTTAATAGAAATTGTAGATGTGGTGTGGGTTGAGTCCCACTGTTTCCCCTTGTCTAAAAGGTCAATGATTTTTTCTGCAAAAACAGGCCTTTACTGTCATCAAATCTTTTATTTTATCTTTTTTTTTTTTTATCATGGTATCACAGTTTTATATCCCAAAATAGTTAGAAAATGCTTGTAACTGTTGCAAAATTATTTAGGATTTTCAGTTAAAAAAAAATTAAGGATGTCTTAAACTGTTCAAACTAGCTGTTAAAACCCTATTCGTTGGGATTTATTTGTGAAAGGGGGATTTTGTTTTTTTTCCAATTGGCAGTATTAGCCAGCAACAGTTTCAGCAATACTGTTTTTTTTGGAACTAAATTTACACTGTTTTTAGTTTTTTCCCTCACGGGGCCCAAACAAAACCTCCACCTCCAACGTTTCTATGAATGGAAAACTACTGCTAAAAATTTTGCCAGCAACCAACTTGACATCCCCAACCCCAAAAAGTGAGGGCCCAAAACAAACATCCACAGCTCCATCTATTTTCCCCCAGCCACGACCACGTACAACTGTTGCCCAAACCACCACCAAAAAAGGGATCCCCCCCATAAACAACTCATCAAATTTTCCCCAATCACTGAATTCTGAAACCCCTGCTAAATTTGCCAAAACCTAAAAAAGGAATCACCCCAAAACAACCACACATTTAACCCCTAACATTTCTGGGAGATGCACAACTGCGCCAATCCACCCCCCAAAAAGCAAAACCCAGCCCCATGGCAGCTACATCTATTTCTCCAACCACCCCCATTAACATTTTCCACCACCACTACAACAGTTCCCCAAAACCCCCATAAAAGGTTTGACAACCCCCCCCAAAATATGTCTATTTCCCCCAAACCCCCAATATTTCTGGGAGCACTGCTACAACGGCCCAAACCACCACGAAATCCACAACTACTGCCCCAAACCCCACAAAACCCGGTTCATTCCCTGCAACCAGTGTTCAACCACCAACAAATGCTACAAACCTCCCCCTCGTTAAAAATACAATATCAACCAGCCAAAACAAAAGGCCCCAAATGGAGGCTCAGGGCAAAGTTTCGTGTTTTCTATTTCGGTTTCACAGGCTCCCCCTTGAACTGTGGGTAGCCAAACTGTTGAAGGAAAATTCTTGTTTTTAAATTTTTTTTAATTTTCCCTGAGAGTCGGAAAGTTAACAAAGTACTCCATAAAGGGGACTGAGGGATTGAGGAAAATCATTTATGTATGTTAAACATTACACCCTTAAACTAACAATTTGTTTTTATGAACTTTAAGGATTTGTAAAATTTGTTCAAGGAACATGCTCTGTTTAATGGATCTAACCTTTTGGGACATGGAGTCCTATTTTGAAAAGTGAGGGTGAAAGGAAACTAATATGATACTAATGTAAGGGGAGGTGACACAGCTATTTATTTTAACAGTCTAAAGGTGGTAGGAACTCGCGGAACAGAGTTAGCTAATAGTGAATATAAACTTTTGAACTGTGGGTTTAATTTTTATGTATACAATTTAAGGGATATTAACATTAAATCTAAAATTCCATTAATGAAAAAGACAAATGATTTTCCCAAAAAATTATTAAAAGAAACCTCTTTTTTTTTTCTGTTTATAAGATCCTTTTGGGAAAAAAAAACAGTATGTAGATTAAACATCAGGATCATTACGCGGGGCTGGGGAAAAAAAAAAAAGTTTTTGTATAAATTTTGCAAAAAAAAGGAAACTTTTAATGCTTTAAAACCCTTGGTATGGGAAAGAATCTTTATCGTTGGGAAAGCATAAAAAATCCTCCCAAAAAAAAATTTAACCTGTTTTTAAATAGAAATATCGAACCAAAAAGGCAAAAAGAGTTTTTTTTGGGGTCCTTTAAAAAAAAATCTTATTGAGAAAAAATAAAATTTCATAAAAAAAACTAACAAATTTTAAAAATAAAGGGTTTTCCTTTTTTTTCTTTTTATTTCTACCCTTTTCACGGAACCAGATGGCTGGGGATGGGGAAAAAAAATAGGCCCGAAAAAATTTTCAAAAAGGCTGCGCGGCCCCAAAAATTGAAAAACTGGACAATTTTGGAAACGGAAAAAGAACAGATTTTTTTAGCACTTTAGTTGGGGTTTATTTCCCCAATCCCCTTTGGCCTTTTTAAACTTTTTCTGAAGAAGGAAAAAAATTTGAAAAAAACTCCCCCATTGCCCCAAAAGTTATCATTTAAAAAATGGGGACAAGAAGGCTTTTTTTTGAAATCCTTATTTAGAAAAAGTAACCCTTCATTTTAAATTTTGAAAGGGAATCAAAATTTTTAAAAATGAAAAAACGAAAATTTTTGAATAAAACAAAACCAGCTTTTGAAATGGGGAACCCAAAAAATAAATTTTTTTTGCTTTTAAATTTAAAAACGGAATCTGTATTTAAAGAAATCCCAATCCCCGCCTTTTCCCTTTCCCTTTGCAAGCCCCCCCAAAATGGCTAATGAAATTTATTGTTTCCAGGGTTTAAAACCTTCGTCCCATTTCCCTTTGGGGTAATTTATATAAGTTTGGTTTGGGGAAAAAAAAACAACGCTGATAAAAACCTAGGATTAAAATTTTGTTCAGGGTTTTTTGGTTCTTTAAAACCTTTTCTATCCCCTTTTTCTTTACCCCCTGAAGAAAGGGGAATTGGGTCCCCCCCTTACCAACTGTTACCCTTTTTTCCCAAACGCCTTGGGTGAAATTTCCCGTTTTCTTGATTTGGAAAAAGCTTTTGGGGAAAAATACCCAAACATTTATAAAAAACTCCAAAGTAAACAAAAGCAAAATGAATGACAGAAGATTTTTGAAAATTTTTTTAACCCAAAACTCCAGCCACTTTGTCTGAGAGGTTGGGGTTTAAATTTTTGCGGCTTAAACCCTTTTTTTTTAATTCTTTCCAGGGCATCCTCCCAAAAAAAAAACCAAAATTTTTGAAGAAAAAAATATTGCCCCAAAAGGAAAAAAGCCCCTTTTTCATGACCCTAACCTCCCCTTTCAAAAGGGGGTAAAAAGGGTCATCCTTTTCCTTTTTTTATTAAATTTTTGGCTTGTTTTTAAAAAAAGGAAAAGAACAGTTAAAAAACCGGGGGATAATTAGAATTTTATAAAATAAACTTTCCATTGGTTTTCAATTTTCCGCGGAACTCCCCCCCCTTTTTTGTTTACTTTCCCCCTAAAAAGGGGCAATTTTCTCTTTTTTTTCTTATAAAAATTTCGTCCCCAAAAAAACCCCGGTTTGTTTAATTTTTTTTCCCATCGCCCGGGGTTCAAATGTTTGTTTTTGCAAATGCTTTTCCTTTTTTAATTAGTATTATCTAAAACAAAAGGGTGGGAAACAGAAACTATTTTTGCCAAACAAAAAACCCCCTTAAAAAAAAACCAAAAAAAAGGGCAAAATACCGCCATGTTTCCTAAAAGGAGTTTTTACCCTTTTTAGCCAAAACCCCCCGTTTTGGTACCTTTCCCCCCAGCCTAACAAAAAAAAGGGAGGAAAAAAAACAAAAAGAGTGGGTTTTTGAGCAAAAGGGATCGCACTTTTGGCTCCCTTTCCTTTTTCCCTTGGCCACCTTGGCAAAAAAGGTTATCCGGGGGCCCCATGCGGTTAAAAGGGGGCTTTCCCAAGAACCCTGGTTCCCAGAGAGTCCCTTGGACACCCCTGAAAAAGAGGATAAAATTATTATTTTTTTTTACCCCAAAAATAAATAATAGCCAAACCCCCGGGGAAATACTCTCCCTTTTTCCCATGATACTTGGTTTAGCCTTTTTTTTTTCCTTCCCCCAAACTCCTCATTTTTTCAAACTTTTTTTCCCCGTCCCCCTCTCCTTTCCCGTTTCCCCCACCACTGGGCCCGGGGAATTTTTCCCGAACCCCTTTTGGGTTCTCAAAGATTACTTTTGAAAAAAGGGGCAGAATTTAAAATGGCCGGTGAAAAAAAAATTGAGTCTGCAATTTTATTAGACCTTTTTTTTTGTTTTTTTATTTTAGTTTTTTCATAAAAAATTTTATACCCAAATTTTTCCGCCATAAAAATTTTTCACACTTTTTAGCCAACCCTTTTTGGGGTTTTCAAAAAATGAGAAAACTAAAAAACAAAATTTTTCCTATTCCTTCCCGGGGCAGTTAGCTAAAAAACCCCCAAAAAAGTTGGTCCCTCAGGTCCTTTCCAAACCCCGGCCCCCCTTCACATTTCCCCGAGGATTGGGGACTAACGATTTCAATCCTAAAACCCGAGGTTATTTGCCCTTTTTCTAAATAACGGGTTCCCCCAAAACCACCCTAATAGGGGTATCCTTAAGGGGGGAAAAACAATGACCGAACTTTTTTATCTCTTTTTTTAAGCCAGCACAGTAAAAAAGACCCTCCTTGCCCCCCCTTTCTTTGGGTGGGCCGGGGGGGTTTTTTTCCCCATCAAAATCAGGAAAGGCCTGCACCCCCAAGGGTTTTTTCAGGCATACCCCCCCTTTTTTTCGCGTTTCAAACATACCATAATCATAAGGGGCAAAAGAAAAAATGGGGTTCTTTCCCGTCACGCCCTTTATTGGGGTCAAGGGGGAACAAATTTTTCCCCATTACCAAAAAAGGATGTCTTTTTTAAAAACCTAAAAAATTAGCCCTTTTTTATAAAAAAGGGTTCTTTTTCTTTAGTCCCTTTTTAAAAAAACCCCCCGCCTTAAACTGTGTTCCCCCCTGTGGGGCCCCACCCTTTAAAAGGGGTTTTTAAAAATTTATTGAATTTAAAAACTTTTCAAAAACTTTCCCAATCACCCTAAAAGGGGCATTAGCATAAGCCCCCAATAATGGGAATTTCCCCCTCCCCATCTTTCCCCAATCCCTTCTCACAACCCAGCTAAAAAAATGGGGGGAAAAAAAAACACTCATTCTGACTTCCCCCAAAACCCCGGGGGGGTTTTTTTCTGCCCTTATTCCTTTAACAAGCATTCATTTTGTCATTAATGTTGTAAAGTTTTTCGTCTTGGGGAAAAAAACATTAGGCCGGGGCTACATTTCCCCCCCTTTTGGTAAAGTATAAAAACAGCCCCGCCTTTTTTCTTATAACCCCCAGTGGTTATGGTTGGGTTTTTTACTGAATTGGCTTTGGATTAAATTAAAAAAATCAAATTTAACCCTTCAAAAACCTTTTTAATTTCCCCAATGGGTGTTTTAAAAATTAAATTTTCCAAAAAAATTTTTCTAAGAGAATTTTTTCCCCCTTTTCCAAAATTTCCCCCGGTTACCCCCGAAAAAAAATATTCACTATTTAAACCTTAAAAGGTGTTTCACAAAACTTAAAAAAAAAAAGTAGGAACTTTCTCTAACTGCAGCCCCCTATTTAGGGATCCCTTCGGGGTGTTCAAACCCCCGGTCTTGGTGTTCCCCCCTGGGCCTGGCCCCCTTGGAAAGGGGGTTGGGAAAAAATTAGAAAAAAGGCATCCCTGAAAAATTTTAACGACCATGAAGAAGAGAAATAAAGCCCAAAAAAACCCAAAAAAAAAATTTTTTAAAAGAAATTTTTCCACATTTTTTTTAACCCAATTCATTTCTAACCCTTTAAAAAAATTTTTAATGGGGAAACCAAAAAACCCGTAAGAAGGGCCCGAAACCACCTTTTTTCCCCACCTTTTTTAAAAAACTGATTTTTTCCTTGTCCTGAAAGGGGTGAAAAGTAAATCCCCTTTCAAAATTTAGAAAAAAAGGTTTAGGATCCTGGGGAAAAGGAAAAATTCAAAATTCTATGGGCTAACGTTGGGAAAAAAATAGTAACGGGAACTAAAATGTAAACCCCCCATTAAAGCAACAGGTTTGTAAGTTTTTTGGTTTTATTAAATGGGAACCCTTTTGGGGAAAAAATTTTTTTTTATTCTTTCCCCCTTTGAAAAACAATTTTATATTCCCCCGAAATGGGGGGGGGGTTTTTTTAAAAACATCATAAAAGTAAATACAAAACGCAATGGAACTATTTTTCTTTTATCATGAAACAATTTAGGGGGTATCGATAAAATGAAAAAAGTTACGTAATTTTTATTTATAACTTCATTTGGGGGCCGAAAAAAAAATTTTCTGAACATTAGCATTTTATGTCCAATGATAATCCCTTTGGTTTCCTGCCACCACGTTTTTAAAACCCTTTTACCCCCCTTTTCCTTTCAGCCCCAAAGGGGGAAGGTTATATTTTTGTTTATCCCGGGTTTTTTTGAAATTGGGTTTCCCCCAAAAACAGGGGGGAAAAAAATAAAAGGGGGGTTTTCACAATTCAGATGGAAAAAATGAAATATTTTTTTTTTTTCAATGCAAAAATTTTCCCAAACTTCCCGGGGTTTTAAAAATAACAAATTTTCCCTGGGTTTTTTTAAACAGGGTTAGGGGAAAGGGGGAAAAAAAACTTGGTACACCCCCCTTAAAATAACCTTTTTTTGCACCCCGAAAATTAAAAAAAACTCTTTGCAAAAGCAAAAACAAGGTTTAAAAAATTTCCAAAACTAAGAACTGAAAAACAGCCCAACAATACTCTTGGGGCCGAAAAAGGTTGGGAACCCGTTTAAAAATAATGCATTTATTTTTTCTGCATCCTGTTTTTTTTTGTAAATAAATAAAAAGAAAAATGGGAAATTTAAGAAAGTTGCCTTTTTTAAATTTTAACCTTGTAAACTATTTTAACATTCCCCCCCCTTTTGTGCTAAATTAACTTTAAAAAAAGGGGGTTTGCAAATCAAAGTAAAGATTTATTCAAATTTAAAAATGTGATAAAAGCTGCAATATTATATTTGGGAAAATAATTATGGGTAAGGCAAAAACAGGAAAGTGACCCCGGGTTCCCAAAAGGGGGGCTTTTTAAAAATTCAGAAGGGCATCTTGTTTAAGCTTTTTTCCCTACGAGGGATTTTATTCCCCCTCTAAAACAGTTTTTTTTAGTAAAAGACATAAGAGGGGATTTTTAAAAACAGTTTAATTAAAAACCCCACTTTCAAAAAACAAAAAATTCAAACATTTTCCTTGAAATTTAAAGGCCTTTATGATGGCCTATTGGGGGGATAAAAAAGGTGGTTTTTTTTAAAGTTTTAAAAAAAAATCTGGAAAAACAAACAAGGGAAAAAATTCATTTTTTTCCAAAAATGGGAAAGAAATACCTCAAAAAAAGTATTCATCTAAAATTCAACCCCCCAAAAAACCCCGTAAAAAAAAATTCCAACTAAACGGGAAAAAAATTTAAAAAGTATGGGGAAAAAGCCCCCGAAAAAAAAAAGAAAAATTAAATTTAACAAAACGTAATTTAAAAAAAAAAAGAAGCCCCTTTTTGTTAAAAACAAACAGAGCTCCTATTTAATTTTTTTAAGGGGTTTGGGAGAAAACCCTTAACAGGGAAGGGGGGGGTTTTCCAACCATCCCTTCCCCTTCCCTAATAAGGGGTTTCCTGCCCCGGGTTCACAAACACCTGACCTGACTCGGGCCCCATTTTGGTAAAATAATCTAGAGAAAAATACAAATTAAGAAAGGGGTTTGCTTTAAAAATTTTCCAAGGGGGGAATTGGTTTTTGGTGAAGGGGGTTCCCCTAAACCCCACTACTAAGGAGACATTTTAGTTTTTTGCAAAAAACAAAAAACCAAAAAAGTTTTCAAATAAAAAAGGGGAAAGAAAAACGTTTTTTAGAGTTTTTGGGGAGTAAAAAATACAAGTAAATGAAAAAATCACTCGGGACTGAACCGTGCGCTGAAAAAAAATTTTGGAAATTAATGAAAGGTCCAAATACCCGTAAAAATCCCTTTTTCCCAAAAAAACCCCCCAAACCACCCTTAAAAAAAATTTTACTTCCTGGGAGCAGGACACAAAGGGAAAATAAAACACTTTTTAAAAATCCTTCTTAAATTTAAACTAATAAAATTAAAAAGGGAGGAAAGAAAAAAAATCCCCTTTATCAAAACCCTTTTTCCCTTAATTATTACACTGTTTTTAAAAAAAAACCCCCTTACATTAAACAACGTTTCCCCCTTTATCAATCAATGGGAAAAACCCCCCCTCCAAAACAGTCCCTTAAATTCAGGAACCTGGAAGCCCCCATGGAAAAACACCTTTCAGTGACAAACTTTTTTTAATGATGTCCATCATGGCAAAAAAGTAGAGTTCCCTTTTTGGCATCAAACCACCCGAAACACAAAAAATGGTTTCCCGTTTGCAGGTGGGCGTTTAACAACATTTATGTAGGGGAAATGGTTAAAACCTTTTTGTGAGGTTAAGTTTAAAAGGGGAAAAAATTTTAAAAAACCCGTTTTTTTTCCCCCCCGTAAAAGTTTGTTTGTGAAACAAAAGGGAAAACCCGTAGAAACTGAACAGGCCATCTCAGAAAAATTTTAACAACAATTTTTAGGGTATATAGAAATCTTTTAAATTCATTTTATTTTTTGTTTAAAAAAATATAAAAAAAGGCCCAAAACAACAAAAGGGTTTATACACAGCCCCCTTTTTTTTAAAAACTTCAACATTTTGGGAAATGAAAAAGGGGAATGTATTCCCTTAAATGATAAAAATAACTTTTTTTTCCCCGCCATTTAAAAAAATTCCAAAAACACAGCTTACCCCAAAATTTTTTATCCAGGTTGACCTAATAGTGAAAAGCTTAATTTTGGGAAGTAATTTCCGGTAATTTCATTTTAAAACATTTCCCCAAAAAAGGGTTTTTTTTTGGGGCCCCTTTTTTTTTCTTTGTTTTTTTTTTAGTGGGGAGGGAAAGAAAAATTTTACAAACCTTCTTTTTGGTTTTGCTTTTCTTTTGAACCAAGTAACTGTAAATCGAAAAAAAGAAGAAACCCTTTATCCTGATCCAAAAAACCCCCAAAATCCCGCAAATTTAATAATTTTCAAAAAATGCAAATTTAAAATTACACCCCCCCGTAATTTACCTTTAAAAAAAAACAAACATTGTTTTTGTTTTTGTACTGCCCAAAGGTTCAAGGTTTAGGGGGGACAAGGAAAAGGAATTTATGACAGAAAAGACTTTTTACTGAAACTCCCCGTATTTTAAAACCGAGCTTTCTAAATTTTTGCCCCTTTAAAACCAGTTAGTCACCTAGGGGCCCCTTTGAAAATAATGATAACTATTTTTAAAACAAAAGGGGGGTTTCCTGTAAAATTTGGGTGGGGGGTTTTATTTAAAGCAAAGGGTTTTTTTTCCTTGAATTTACTTAATTTAATTTTTAAATTTTCTATAAATTTCCAAAACTTTTGTTTTTGGGGGGTTTTTTTTAGGATAGGCCCCTTTTCCGGGGGCCCCGGGAAAAAATCTCAAATTTCCCCGTTCTCCCAAGCCCTTTTTAATCCCCTTTGGGGCCTCCCCTTTTTCAATTTGAAAGTTTTTAATAATTTAAAAAAAAAAAAACCAAGGTTAAAAAAGATGAAAAAACATTATTTTTTAAAAAAAACATTTTTTTTAAATCAAACCAAAACCCCCCTACCCTTTTTTCAAAACCAGAAAAAAAAGGAATTAGTAAAAAAAACCAAACACCCAAACAACATAGAAATTTTTTGAGCCGAAGCTTTGAATTTGGATAAAAAACAAAAAAAAGGGGGTTTCAAAAATCCTTTTGGTTTAGGGAAAATTTATAAGCTTTTCCCCCGGAGGTTAAAAAAAATTTTTCCCACTTTTAAAGGGTTTTTTTTTTTTTTGCTTTTATTTTTGAAAGGCATTATTTGTGTTTTTGGGGTTTGGGGTTTTTTTTTACGTTTTTAAAAACAAAAATCTCTTTTTTTCCCCCGGATCAGTAAACCCCGTAGCTTTTCCCCATCCTTTTTCAGCCCACGAACTAAAAAACTTTTTAAAAGTTGTCATTGTCTGCTCTGCACAAAAAACAAGAACAAATAAATTAATTTAAAATTTTTAGATTGTTAAAAATGTTAAAAATTTTCAAAGGTAAAACCCAAAAGGGAGAACAAAAGCTAGACAATCAAGTAGCTCATTATTTTAACCTTTATGCAAAATAGCAACAAGGGGGATATAAAGGGAATAGGGGCCCTTAAATGAAAAATGAGAATCCTAAAACAAACACACCCAAAGCCGGAAAAAAATTAAAAAGTTTTTTATTCTTAAACCCCAATTTTTGCCCCACCGTTTTTAAAAATTTTTTTGTGAGCTGGGAAATTGGCAGGGGGAACCCATTTTAAAATTTTCGAAAAATTTTGTTATTTTAAATTTTCATTTAATTTTGCCTTTCCAAAAAAAATCAAACAACTGCACATTTTTGAAAGGGGGATCCAAAGCTCTTATCCCCTTGCAAATTGGGCACTTTTCCTTCGTTTTTAAGTTCTAAAATGGAAAATTAAGGAAGGGCGAAAGGTGTTTCGCAAACATTTTAAAAATTCTTGGCATTTTGGTCTTACTGTCAAAAAAATAAAACTTTAAAGGAAAAAAAAAAAATTTTTTTTTTTACTCTTTCCCCCTTCTACTCCCTTTAAATTGCCCCAAAAAATGAAAACCCAAAAGGGGGAAAATTAGGTAAACAAAAAAAGAAAGGGGGGTGGGAGGCAGGGAAAAGCATGTGGAATTCCCAATAACTTAGAAACTTATAAAAAATCAAGGAAAAACGCCGGGGAAACATCTTTTGGGTTCATAAAAAAGGTCACATTTTTTCTGGGGTTTGCAGGAATTTAAACCCAAAAGGAAAAAAAAGGCCTTTGTCCCCGCACTTTTAAAAATTTTTAAAGTAATATTTGGTTTATTAATTGTTTTTTTGGGGAAAAAACCCAAATTTTTTGCTTTTTTTTAGTTTTTCGAAAAGGGGGAAAAATTTTTAAAAATTTTTACCCAAGGCCCCCCAAAAACCAACACACACTTTTTTAAAAAACAATTGGCCCTTTCACCATTTTAATTTTAAACCCTTTTTAAAATAATTTTTTAGAAAAACTAAAGCGTTTTAAAGTTTTTAAGAAAATTAAATTTTAAAGGGATCTATATCCCTTTTTTCAATGTTATAAATTTAAAACCTCTTTTAAAAACCCAATTTTTGCAAAATTCATTAAACAAAAACATAAGGTTTAAAACCTTTTTGTTTTCCCAAAAGGGGTCCCAAATTTAAACAAATTGTCAGGTGGTCCCCGAATAGCTTTTCCTTAAGTAACATAGGGGGGATTGACAGTTTTAAAACAAGTTTGAAATTGCCCCCCTTCCTATCTTCTTCAAACCCCCCCAAACGATAGGGACGTTTGAACCCCAAATTTTTAACTTTTCTGACCCCGGGGCCCCTTTTTCCCCAGTTTTTAGAAAATGGTGAAATCCAAAAATTTTTATTAAAACTTTCCGGCAGGCCCAAGAAATTAATTCAAAAAAAAGGGGAATTTATTTTTATTTCATGGTTCAGCCATCATTTTCCTGCGGGAAAAACCCCAAAAAAAACGCCGAGGGGCCATTAAAAGGGGTGTAAAGAGTGGTTTTTTGCTTTCCCCAAAATAACTTTTCGGGGGCACTTTGTGTTTTCCCTTAAAACCCCCATTAAACCATCCCCAAAAAAGGAAATTTTTTTCAAATTTTTTGGAAGTCCTTAAAACATTTCGGTTTTTTCAAAAATGAAAAAAGAAAAAACAACAGTCAAATGGTAAAGGTTTACAAAAAAAAAAATAAAAAAATAGAGAAGGGAAGATCCAGGGGTTTTTTTTTGCCTAAAATTATTTTAAAAATCCCAACAAAACCCCCCAATTTGGAAATTTTTTGGAAAAGGGAAATCTAATTTAAAATTTATCCACTTTTTTTTTTTTGGTCCTTTTAAAGATGGAATTACCGGGAACGGGTATAGATACCCCTTAATTTTGCAAAAATTTTTTTAATTTTAAAAAAACCCAGCATGGGGGTTCCCGGGCCAAGCCCCCCCCCGGGAAAGTGAGTGCTCGATTTTTAATTAAAAATTTTTTAAAAAAATGGTTTCTTGGGGGACCCAAACCCCACCTTTTTGACTAAAAAAATAGGTCTTTCCCACCCGTAACTACCTGGGGAGGGGAATAAACCCCGAGGAAGGGTAAAAGGGTTTAAAAATCAGTTTGGTTAAAATTCATTAAATTTTAAATCTGCCGAAGGAAAGGGGGTCGTTTTAAAACCCCCAAAAAAACCTAAAATAAAAAACCGGGACTGTTTCCTAACGCGGGGGCTGTTTTTCAAAAAGCGGGCCCGGGGTTGCCAACTGAACCCCCTGACCGGCTTTCTGCCCTTCCCCCCTTTAAAATCCTCGGGGAAAAGTTCCATATTCCTCCCCTCCCTTGGGCTGGAAACGTAAAGCTGTTGGTAAGGGTAATCTTGGGAGGGGGGGAGGGGGGGTGGGATGTTGTGAGGGGGGGGGGGAATGCCATGGTGGGGGGGAAATGGGGTTGGGCCCGTCAAGGAGCCGGGAAAAAGGGGGGGAAGGGGAAACTCAAACATCCCATGGGGCCCCCCTGAGCCCCGGTCTGTTCTTGCCAGCCGGTGGGGGCGGATGCCTTTCATTTTTACGTTTATCAGGGGATACCCTTTTTAAAAATGACCTTTTTGGGGGAGCTTTGTTGGGGGGCAGAATTCCCTTTTGTACGGGGTCCTGGTCAAGTTTTTTTTCTACTTTTGGAGAAGCTTCAAGGCAATTTACCCCGGGAGGGGGGAAAATGTCAAACAAAGACAAATAAATTAAAAAGGGGCAACTTCAAAAAACCGTTGCATAAACCCTTAAAATATCCTTATCGGAACTTTTTGGGTTTTTTCTTTAAACTCTAATTTTTTTAAACCCCGGGGGGAAAGTTTGTTTTGGGAAAAGTTTTTTAAAACAAAAAAAATTTTATCAAACCTTTTTTTTTTGGTTCACAGCCCCAACCACAGAAAAGTTAAAAATAATTTTTTGCAATTTAAAAAAATTTAAAAAAAAAGTCAAAAATAACAACCCTTAAAAAATTTAAAAAAAGTAAAATTTTTCCCGAGCTAAGAGCCCCACCGGTTTTTTTACTTTTTATTTAACTTTCTGGGGGCCCCCCTTTGCCCCCCTCCGCAGATAAATTCCATTAGGGTGAGGGGGGGTTTTTTCCCCCCTTGTTGGTGGTAGGGGGAAGGTGGGGGGCTCTCCTTTCCCCTGGGGAAGGGGGAAAAAAACCCCAATGCGGGGGGCCTGGCGGCCCAGAAATCCCCGCCTTTATTCCCCTAGGGCCCTGTCAAAAGGGGGAAGCCGGGGGGGGCAGGGGAGGGGGAGGAGTGCAGGGTAACCACTCCACGGGTTCCTCCGTCGGAAAACCCAAAATTTTCTTTAAACTTTTGGGGGTTTGAAGGAAAAACTAAAGGGGGCTAGTAAAACATGACTTTTCCCCCTTTTTCGGGTTTTCCCCGGGCCCTATATAAGACCCCCTTTTATCTCCCTTTTACTCATTTTTCTTTGTGGATCCCTTTGGCCACAAAATCTGTCCCTTTATACCGTTCAAATTTTAATGCTTAAAAAAAAGGGGGGGGAAAAGGAAGCGTGCTTTCCCCTAAAAGGGGGCAAAAAAGTCTTTTTTCCACTTAATAAAAAGCCCGGGAAAAAGGGGAAACCCCGTTTTGGGTTTAATTGGAAAAACCCCTTTTTCCACACCTGGCGGTCGTTTATTTGTCATCTTTTCTTGTTTGGCACTGACCGGCTAGGTGTCACTTTAGAGTTTTTTTGGAAGTTTTTTCCATCCCTTTTGGGGGCAATTTACTTTGTTTGGTGAGCCAGGTTTTAACAGTCACCATTCTGGGCACTTTTTTTTTCTTTCAAACCCGGGTAAGCCCGGGCTAAAAAAAAAGGGAAAAAAAGGAAAAAATTCAAAAACAGAAAGACAAATGAGGTTTTATAAGACAGGGGTAGGTGAAATTGGTTTAAAATTAAATTTCCCAAAATACTCCGAAATTTTCCTGCACATTAAAATTTTAGCCCTATTTAAATTTTTTTTTAAAGATTTGTAAAAAAGATTTTAAAATTTTGCAAAATATTGGCCAAAAAAGGGTTTCCTTTTTTTTGGAAAACGTCCAAAAGCAAAAATTGTTTTGTCCAACTGCTACCTGTAAAAAATTTTAAATTTTAAATAAAAAAAACCCCTTTTTAAAATTTGGCAAAGGGAAAGGTAAATCAAAAAGGGTTCAAATTTTTTAAACCCAAATTTTAAACAAAAGGGGAAAAAAAAATTTTTAAAAAATTTTCTAAAAAACCCCAAAAAGGGAAAAAAATTTTTTTTTTTTTGCCCAAAATTTTTTTGATAGAAATGGTTTTAAAAATTTACCCCCAAAAACAGAAAAACCCCCTAAAAATCATTCACAAAGGGGCTTTTTAAATTTTCGGGGGGCCTTTAAAAGAAAATTTTTCCCCAAAAAAGAAATGGAAAATTTTTGAATTTGGGAAAATAAAAAAAATAAGAAAAATGTTTTTGGGGAAAAATTTTGGGGTCCCCTATTTCCTTTCCCTTGGCCCCCTTTTGGGGGGGAAAAAATTTTAAAAAAAACCCGGTGGAAATAATACTTTTTAAAGGGCCAGAAAATTAAAACCCCTTTAAAAAAATTGTAAACCCTTTAAAATGGTTTTAAAAAAACAAAAATTTAAAAGGGCCCCATTTTTAAAAAACCCCAATTTTCCCCTTTTTTAAATTTTCCCCCCAAAAAAACTTTTTTTAAAATTTAAACCAATTAATTTTTGATCAAAACATTTTCCCTTTTTTAAAGAAATTAAAAAGGTAAAAAAAATTGGGTTTAGAAAGTTTAGGTTTGGGGTTAAAGTTTAAAGGGGTAAGATTTAAATTATTTTTGATAAAAAGAAATTTTTAAGTAAAGGGCAAAAATTTTTTTAAAATTTTTTCTTTTTTTCATATTTTAATTTTTTTTGGGGGCCCAAAAAAATTTTGGGAAAATCTTTCCCATTTTCTTCCCTCTTCCCTTTCCCCCCGGGGGGTAGGCCCTCCGGAAAAAGGGGTTTTAGGCCTTTCCCTTGAAAAAAACCCCTTTTCACAAAAAGTGCCCAAAAAAGTTGTTTTTTTTTGAAATTTTGGGGACACGAGAAAAACCCAAAAATTAAACGGGACTTTTTATTTTTAAAAGGGTCCACCCAAAAACCCCCCCCAAAAAACAAATTTGCAAAAAAAGGGGCCCTAAGGCCCAGAAACAAAATTTAAAAAACCCGAAACCCCGACCTTTTAAAAGGTTTGGGGGGAAAAAATTTTTGGGGGGTTTTTTTTTTGTTGGGGGCAAAGGTTTTTAACAAACTTTCATTAAAACCCCAAAACTGGGGGTTTTGGGACAAAAAGGGAAAAATTTTTGTTAAAAAACTTTAAAACCAAAAGGCCCCAAAAGGGGAATGCCTTTAAACCCCTTTTTTGGTCTTTTCCCAAATTTTTTTTTTAAGGAAAAACCCCAAAAAAAAAACAAAAAAAAACTCTTTCTGCCAAAAAAAACTTAATTTTCCCAAACAAAAAAATCCCCCTTTATGCAAATTTTTTTTCCCAAAAAATTTTTCCCGGGAAATTTTCCCCCCCTAAGGCCAAAGGGTGAAGGGTTTTTTAAAAGTGGGTTTCAAAAGGGTTTTAAAAACCCCGGGAAAAAAGATTACCAAAATGGGAAAAAAAAGAACCGGGGGGCCATTTTATTTTTTGGAAAAAAAGGGGATTAATTTTTTTGGGAAACCCCCTGCCCTTTTAAAAAAAATTTTAAAAAAAAAATTTGTTTTTTTGTTTAAACTAAAAATTTTTCCCAAACAATTTTTTTTTTAAATTTTTCCCCTTTTCCCCTTTTTAAAATTTTTCCCCCCAACCCCCAAAGGGGGGGCCCCAAAGGTTTAGGGATTTTAAAACCCCCCAAAAAACTAAATGCTTGAAATTAAAAGGGAAAAAAATAAAAAATTTAAAAAAAAAACCCTTTTTTAAATAAACCCAAAAACAAAATCCGCAGGTTTTTGGAAAAAAGTTTTTCCCCTTAAGTGGCCCCCCTTTGGGGATCCCCCAAAAATCAAAAAAAGGGGGAAAAATTAATTTTGGGGTTTTAGAGATAAAAAACCCAAAAGAGGAAAAAAAATTTTTGGCCCCTAAGACCTTCCCCCCAGGGGCCCTTTTGGCGAACGGAAAACCTGGGATAAAAGGGGTTTTAAAAAAATTTTAAAAAAGACGGGTTCCCAAAAATATGGGCCCCTTTTGAAGGAGGGAACAAGAGTTTTAAAAAAAATTTATTTTTACCCAAAAAATTAAGTTCCCCCCTTTAAAATATTTGTTTTTTTCCCCCTCAAGGGTTTTTCCCCCCAAGGGGGGCTTCCCACCCCCCCCCTCCTTTTTAAAATTTTTTTCCTTTTTTCCCGTTTTTTCCCCCGTCCCCAAAAATTTTTAAATTTTGGGGTTTTGGGGTTTTTTTAACCCCTTTTTTTGGTTGCTTTAAGAGGGACTCCCTGAAATCCCCGTTGAAGGGTTTTTTTTTTGGGCCCGATTTTAAAAAAATTAAATTTAAAGGTTTTAAAAATTTTCTTTTGAAAACCCTTGAAATTCCCTTTTTTTTAAAAGTACCTTTTAACCAAAATAATTTTACCCTAATTCTCTTCCCTTGATATGCCCTTTTAGGCCCCTTTTAGCCAACCCCCAAAAATGGGCCCAAAAAAGAAAACCTTTTTTTGGCCCAAACAAAAAAAATTTTTTTCCTTTTATTTTTCTTTTAACAAATTTTTTTTGAAATTTTAAAAAACCCAACAAAGAATTTAAATTTCCCATTTTAAAATTTTCCATTTTGTTTCCTCTCCGGGTCTTTTTTTTTAAAAAATGGGTTTTGGGCCCGGGAGTTTTAACCTTTTTAAAAAAATAAAAGGGCAAAAGATAAAATTAGTTTCCCAAAAGGGGTTTAAAAAAATTCCCATAAAGGTTTTCTTTTTTAATTATATTTTCCCCTTTTCATTTTTTCCTTTCCCCCCAAAAAGGATTTTAAAAAAGGGTTTTAAAAAAAACAAAAAGGGGAAGCTTTCCTCAATTTTTTTCCCCTTTAGGGATCCCTGCCTTTCCCCCCTGTTTTTTCCCAAAATGGGGTCCAGGAAGGCTTAAAAACGAAAAGGGGGAAAATCAAAAATCAAAAGGCCTTTTGGGAAAAAAAGAAAAAAATTCGAAAAAAATTAAAATGTTTTTCCCCCTTCCCCAAAAAATTTTTTTCAATTTTTGAAATTTTAAAAAAAAATCCTTTTTGGTTAAAGCTTTTCAATTTTTTGGGGAATTTCCCTTTTTAATCCCCAAAACCTTTCTGTGGTTAGTAGGGGACCCTTGGGGAAATGGGGGATTTTAAACAAAATTAAAAAATTTTTAAAAATTTTTTCAAAAACCTTTTAACCCCAAAAAAGGGGTTTTTTGGGCAGCTTTACCGTTTAAAACATTTTCCCTTTTAAAAAAAAAAATTTTTCTAATTGGGGGTTTTGGGTTTTTTTAAAAATACAAAACAAAAAACAAAAAAGGCATAAACAAAAACAATTAAAAAACCCAAGCTAAATTTTGTTTTTTAAAAAATTTTTTCCCCTTAAAAAGGGTTCCAAAAAAAACAAAAAAGGGGAAAAAGCTTTTAAGACCGTGAATTTTCCCCTTTTTTCTTTCCTTTTTTTTCGTTTTGGGGGCCCGTCTCTCGGGGTTTTTTCTTTCCCCCCCAAAAAAATTTTTTTTTAAAATTTTCCCCTTTTGGGCCCCGGGGAGACCCAACCCCAAAAAAGCCCCTTTAGAAAATTTTTTTCCCCTTTTTTAATTTTCTTCCTTTCCCATAAAATTAAAAAGTGGTTTTTAAAAAGGGGCCCCAAAAATTCAAAAAAAAATTCCCAAAAAAAAAAAAAAAACCCTTTTAAACCAAGTGTTTACAAAAAATTTTTAAAAGGGTTTAATAAAAGGAAAACAAACCCCTTTAAAATTTTTAATAAAAAACTGAAAAAAAAAGGGCCCGGGTTTTGCCCGGGGGGCACCCGAAAAAGGGGAAAAACCCTGGGTTTAAAAATTTAAAATCAAAAAAATAAAAAATTTTTTTTGGTTAAAAAAAAAACAAAAAAAGAAAAATTTTTTTTTAAAATTTTTTTTTACATTTTTTAATTTTTAAAAGTAGGGCAAATTTTTTTTAAAAGTTTTTAAAAAAGAAAAATTTCAATATTTTTTTTTCCCGGACCCCTTTTTCCTTTAAAAAATTTTTTTTCGGGCACTAGCCCCCGGGGGTTCCCCGGTTTTGGTAAATTGGGGGATTAGTTTTTTGTGGGTTGGACAGGAAAATTAAAATTCTAAAAAAATTTTTTTTAAGACCCAAAAACAAAGGGGAAAAAAAAAAAAATTTAAAATTTTAAAAAAAAAACAGAATTAATTTTTAAAAAATTAAATTTTTTTTTGGAAATAAATGGGAAAAAACCCTTTTTTTTTATTAAATTTTCCTCAAAAGGGGAAAACAAAGGAAAAAAATTTTTCCCTGGAAAAACCCAAATTTCATTTTTTAAATTTTTAAAATCATAAAAACAAAGACTTATTTTAACAAAAAATTTAAAAAAAAAATGTTTTTTAAAAATTTTTTTTAAAAAATTTTTTTGGGGCCAAAACCCAAAAAAATTTTTTTGAATTTTTAAATTTGGGGGCTCTGGGGGTGTTTTAAATGCCCCCTCTTGGCCCGGTTCTTTGACCACGGGTCCCTCCGCTTTTTCCCCCCTTTTCCCCCCTTTCTTTTTAAAAAAAGGTTAAAAAAGTTTCGCCCTTTTAACCCGGGAATTTTTTTAAAAATTTTTTCATTTAAAAAGCACCCTTTTTAGAAAAGAAAAAAAAAAAATTTTTTAAAAAATTTAAAAAAACCCCAAAAAGAAATTTTTTGGGTTGGTTTTTTTGGGTTTTAAAAAATTAAATCTGGAAAAAAATTTAAAAAAAGGGGGGTTAAAATTCTTTTTTCCAAAATTTAAAAGTTTTAAAATTTAAACTATCACATTTTGTACTTCGATCCTTTTAACTTTTTCCAAAAATAAATTTCCCCAAACTTTTTAAAAAAGGTTAAAAGAAAAAATTTTTGGGTTTTATTTTCCCCCAAAAAAACCCCAAATTTTAAAACCCCCAATAAACTTTTGGGGGCCCCTTTTAAAAAAAGGTGAAAAAAAAAACAAAATTTTAAAATCAAAAATTTTTTTAAAATTAAAAAATTTTTCAGGGAAAAAAAGGGAAAAAAGAAATTTCAAAAAAGAAAAACTTTTTTACCAAAAACTTTAAAAAATTTTTAACCCAAAAAGTTCAAAAATTTTTAAAAATTTTTCGTTAAATAGCATGGAAATTAAAAAGGGGTTTTAAAATTTAAAGGAAGTATTTACAAACCCCTTTAAAACCAAAAGGGTTTAAAAAACCCCCAAAAGTAAAATTTTCCCTTCAAAAACCCCCCTTTTTCCCCCTTTTTCCAAGGGCATTTTGGTTTGCAAAAGGGGGGCCCTAAAAAAATTTTATTTTTATGTTTAAAAATTTTTTAAAAAAAAAAATTTTTTCCCTGAAGAACCAAGGGGTTTTTTTTTAAAAACGTTCAAATTCCCCTTTAAATTCCAAGAAAAGGGTCAAACAAATTTTTCCCCAAGGGCAAGGGTTTGGGGGCCCCAAGTTTTTGGGGGGGGAAAAAAAAAGGGGGTTTAAAAGCAGAATGAGGTTTAAAAAAAAGGGGGGGCAAACCCAAAATTTTTTTATTTTTTCCCAGGGCTTTTCTATTTTTTTTACCAAAATAAATTTTTTCCCCCAAAATTTTTTTGGGGTTTTTTTTTCAAAGTAACGGGAAAATAAAAAAAAAAAAACCAAAAAAACAAAAAAAAAACATTTTAAAAATTTAAATTTACAAAAATTTAAATTTTTGAAAAAAATTTTCTTTTTTAAATTTCCAAAATAAAAGATCCTTAAAATTTTTAAGGGGGTTTAAAAAAAAAAGGGAACCTCATGGGCCCAAAAAAAAACCAAAAATTTCCCCCTTTTATTTTAAGTTTTTGCCCCCCCTTTAAAAAATAGGGCACCCGCCGCCCCAAAACCCCAAAATTTATATTTTGAAAACAAGGGGTTTTTTTAAAACCCGGGTTTTTTTTTAGACTTTTCCAATTTTAAAATTTTTTGGGCTAAAACCCCTTAAACCCCCAAAAATTTGTTTCTTTTTGGGGAAAAATTCTTTAAACTGCAAACCAAAGTTTACAATAATTGGGGAAAAAAAAAATCCCTTTTAAAAAGGGGAAATTTAGGGTTTTTTTTTCAAAAAAAAAATCAAAAAGGGGCCTTTTTGTAAAAAGCCTTTTTTAAAAAAATTTTTAAAAAAAGGGACCAAACTCCATTTTTTCAAATAAAAAAAGGAAACCTACAAATTTCATAAAAAAGAAAAAAAAAAAGAAATTTTTTACCCTTTTAAAAAAATAAAGTTTTAAAAAAAGGGTGCCTGGAAAAAGGGAAAAATAAAAATTTATACAAATTTTTGGGATTTTTTAGGAATTTTTTTATGAAAAAAATTTGGGTTTCATCTTTTTTTTTTTGTTATTTTCTTTTAAAAATTTAATGGGGGGCTTAAAAAAAAAAAAAAATCCTTAATTTATCAAAAAGGAATGTTTCAAAAAATTTAGGCCCCCCTCCCAAAAAAAAAAACCCCCCACTTTAACCCTTTTAGTTTAAATTGGGGAAACAAAGGGAAGAAAAAATAGAAAACCCTTTATCATTTTAACCCCCCCGCCCAAATAAGGGGAAAATTTTTAAAAAAAGGCAAAAAGTAAAAAAAACTAATACTAAAACGCCAAATTTAAAAATTTTTTTGGGGTAATTTTAAATTTTAAAAGGTTCAAAAATTTTGAAAAATTTTGGGGGGGAAAACAACCCCCTTTTTTTTCAAAAAATTTTTCCCCTTTTTTTTTCCCCGGGCCCAAAAGGGGGGCCCAAGGGGGCTTTTGGGGGGGTGGGCTGGTTTAAAAAAAACAAAACTTTGCCCTTTCTAGATTAAAAAAAGGTAAAATTCATAGAAATTTTTGTTTAAAAAAAGCTAAAAAGGCTGGGGTCTTTGTATATGAAAAAAACTTCAAAAAAATTTAAAATTTTTACTTGCCCCCTTTTTAAAGAAATCTCTCAAATTTTAAAAAATGTTTAAAAAAAAAACAGGGGGGGCCCTGAAGGGCCCAAAATGGTTTTAGCAATTAAAAAGGGAAAAAAAAAAAAAGTTTCCTTCACCCCTTTTTTTTTATCTAATTTTCTGGGCCCCTTAAAAAAAGGTTTTTGGGAAGGGAAAATTATTAAAATTTTAAAAAATTTTTTTTTTTCAAGGGTTTTTTTTAAAAAAAAAACCCTTTTTTCCGGTTTTTTTGGTTTGTCCCTTTTTTAAAAACAAAAAAAAAACTTTTTTCCCAAAAATAATTTGTTTCCCTTTTTTTATTTCCCCCCTTAACCCTTTTATAAATTCAAAAAAAAAAAATTTTTTTTAAAAAAATTTTTCCCCGGCCCTTTTCTAAACTGGGGTACTTAATTTTAAAAACCCCCTAAATTTATTTGCCCCCTTGGGAAAAAACAAACCAAACAAAACCTTTTTTATAAGTTGTCCCCAACAGGGGGAAAGGGCAGGGCCAAAAAAAGGGAAAACCTTTTTTGGTTTCAAGAAATCCCCCTTATCTTCTTAAACCCCCCCTTTTCCGGGGTTTTTACCATTTCGTCCCCAAACCCCTCCCTTTTTGCTTCCCGTTTAAAATTAAAATTTCCTTTTTGTTTTTTGGGGTTTAGAAAGAATTTGAAGTTTATTTTGGGTTTTTTTGTGGAGTTAGTTTTGGGGGAAAAAAAAAGTTTCCAGAAACTTGGGGGGGGTTCTGTTTTTTGTTTTTTAAAACACCCTTTTTCCTTGGGGGGCCCCGGCCTTTACCCCTTTTTTTTTCCCAAAAATTTTAAGGTATGGGTTTTTAAAATTTTTTTCTTTTAGGCAAATGATTTTCTGAAATTTTAAATTTTAAAAAAATTTTAGGGGAAACAGCCAAAGGGAATTTTCCCCAAAAAAACCAAAAAATCAAAAAACCCTTTTCCCTTTTTAAAATGCCCGGAAAAAAATGGTTAAATTTCCCCTTTTTTTTAATTTTTAGGTTATCAATTTAAAACCTTAATTCCCCCCAAAAACCCCGAAAAATTTTAAAACCAAGTTTTTTAAAAGAAGAAAAAAATTTTTTGCAGGTTCCCTAAAAAAAAATTTTTTAAGGAATTTTCCAAAAATTTTTAAAATTTTTAAAAAAAAAAAAAGGGGGAAAAAAACCCCCTTGGGAAAAAAGTATTTTTTTACCTTTTTCTTTTTTTTGGGGTCCCTTTTTTAAATTAAAAATTAAAAAAGTTTTGGGGAACCAGAATTTTTTCGTAAAACCCATTACTTTTTAAAACTAAATTCTTAACAAACAACAGAAACAGATTTAGTCTACGTCTGGACTCTGTGATCCAGGACATTTGTCTACAGTGTAAATACCATTCCTTCACTGCAAATCACTTCAACAGAAAATAGCTCATTAACGCTTTCACATTTTGACTGTCTGACAACGAGTGGAATAGGAAGAATTACCAATTATTCTTTTATCCTGTTTAAATCTATTGTACTTCTGTCCTTGAAATGTATATGAATGTGTAACTGGAAGCTCGTTATAGGTTATTGTTTATTATTTCAAACTGAATGTGTATCCTCCATACTCCGTTAAACTTTACCCTTGCGTAACCCCTGTGTGCAGCTCTTGTGTGCAAAGCGGTTCTCGCACTGTCAGCCCATCATTTATTCTTCTCTCTGTGCAAACACAAGCTGTCACTCAGTCTGGTCTACAACCACATGAACAACATGATTACATTGTCCTGGCATTTGACTCGTGGCTCAACCCGCCTCACCTGTGTATCGCACACCCTTAAACAGAGCACTGTGTGTTAGTCCTTTGTAAACATTTCAGAGCAATGCGAGGAGCACACAGTGTTTAATACATCTAGAAAGAAATATTTAAGTGTTGTATGTGCATGTTTTGCAAGTATAACACTGCTAAATAGCCAATGAGGACGCTTATTCAGTTTCTGTAGACTTGTTGCACTTGACCCAGTCCTGTCTTTTAGCCCAGGCCACAAGCGGTGTAGAAAATGTAATGCTATAATGTGCAAGACATGATGCCATTGGGATATAATGCCAGTAGGCCCTTGTTGTTTGATGCTTATATGTGTCACATGTCACTGGAAATTAAACCTTAGCCCATTAATCCTCATTCATATTTTGCGCAAGACAGATTAGGTGCGTGTATCAGCTTCTTGCTGACTGCAGTCCACTGGACAGTAGCATTGATAAAGCAACATAAAGAGTTGGTCCATCAATAGTTTGTTTAGATTTTACAATAGTTTGCACAACTCAATCAACACTATTGGTTTTAGTGTACTGTTTAGATCTGCACCTACTTGTCTGCCAATATTGGCTAATCACAAATGTGCTGTTCATGCGATTTTAAGTTGAAGCACTGTGTTGTTTGTAGGAACTAATTTACAAAGGAGCATTATCCCAGCTAACCAGATGGTCATTCTAGCTTTCTTTAGAATAATTTGCTTAGTTGTAAAACAACCTGCACCAAGAGCAATATGACTAAGTTTACACCCTATTAAATCATTAATAATAGTAATGCTAATGATGGGACGGTGAAGAAGTTATTTTCTCAGTGCATCAGTTACTTGTTGTGGTCTTTAAATGTCAGAAAAATAGCAGCACAATGTCCAACACAGTTTCCCCATTACCACAGTGGAATCATTTAAGATACTCAGTTTAGACTTTTCGAAAAGCCGGGAAAATAAATCACATTTTAAGGAGCTAGAAGAGTTTCTGGCATTCTGACATAGAGAATAGCTGATTAATACATTATGAAAAATAGTTGCTAAATCACTTCACTTAACTACTTTGACCACAGATTTGTGGTCATAAATGTCTTTTTCTATCTTGTCAAATGATGAAACAAAAGAGGAAAGTCTAATCATGGATTTAATTTTTTTACTCAAAAACATTACCTAATAATTTTATATATCGAAAATGTACCCAAGCAAAACAAAAAACTTTTCTAATACTGGGTCCATAAGCTATGCCCTCAGGGATTCTGCAAGTGTTTTCAGTGAAAAATGGAAAAATGTGCCACTGGCTTTTGCTTCTTTTGCACGGTTACACAATGACTGCAAGAATGTGGACTGAATTTCATGGATTTCACAGTCCTCTTTTCAACATCCCTGTCTCGACATGCACATGTCCTCCTGGGGTATTTAAATCACTGAATCATCCATGAAGTCAAGGTAAAGCTAAGGAAATTCATTAGACATGGTGTTGAAATTAATCCTGTCCATCTATCTTATCCCAACCTCATAAAAACCTGTTCACTTTTAAATATCTGCACTGGCTGATGAATTGCTTATGATGTGATCTAACATGACACTAATGCCTGATTCAGTCAGTATGCTGCAGGCTCAACTGATAAAGTAACACCAACAACAAAGTTCAAAACTTCGCACAATATACAGTTACGTGCATCACTGGCATAGGACAACAAACCCTACAACAACAGCATGGGTTACTTTAAAGCTATCTGTTTCACAGAAAGGTGGGAATACACTCTATCAGGTAGTGAATATTTGAGACCATTCGCAGCTTTATAGCTCATTAAAGCGTCAGAAGCTGCTTCATGTTATGGCTCTTCCATGTGAAGCCATATGACATATGTGCACAGGCATGAATACCGACTCACGATTCAACATCTCCACATTCTGGTAAGCATACCTGAGCACCTGCTGGCCCCTCACAGCTAGCTCGATCTTCTCGGAGGCAGAGCCGTTCTTCGACTTTATCTTAACTTTAAGAACTTGAACTTCTTCTTCTCTCCTCATTTTTTGTTCTCATCCTTCTCCGCCGATTTGTCCAGGCTGGCTCTGCTCCTGGAGAACAAACTTTTCAGAGACTTCCTGATGAACTCTTCTTTCGCCATCTCTGCTGGCTGAATTGTCAGCGAGGGCAGAAGGGGTGTTGTTGCGTCTCTAAACCCCACGTCTGCTGTTTCTGCGGATGGTCCGGTCATTAAAAACTGGATGAAATTATTTGCGAGGTGGAAAAAAAACAAAAACTGCATTTGGATGGCAAACCTGCTGACAGATGACAGCTGTTCCTGCCGCTTCATATTTTTCAGCAGCGTGGTGATTTCAGGTGGCGACACGCCCTCTTGGTGAATAATCTTTATAATCCAGACAGCCTCCCAGTGGCCCTGCTTTTTCTTTTTCTTTTTTTTTTATGATGACGGAACTGCAACTACATCATGCAAGAAAATAGTAGCAAAGTTTTTTTTATCTCGTTTATTTTAATGTCCAGATTGATCAGATGTTTTATTTTAGTATTCATTTTTTTGCCAATAGTTACTGTTTATTCTTTCCGCAAGTGTTTTTGTTGAACATTTCTTAGGTCAGATATATTATTCCGCTCTATCAGAGGCAGGAGGACAGATTTTTTTAATAATGTAACTGAAATAGGCATCTGCCCACAGAAATTCATAGTTATCTTACAGAAACACCAATAAACGTGTATTTTTCGGCGCGTGCAAT